>CAAKHC010008395.1:14120-25430 GCA_901007825.1 Macroramphosus scolopax | reverse complement strand
GCCCGGGCGGGGGGGGGGGGGGGGGGGGGGGGGGGGGGGGGGGGGGGGGGGGGGGGGGGGGGGGGGGGATAACACTGCAGTATCTCACGGTCTTTCTGGTTTCCCTCCTCGTCCAGGTAGATGTTGGTCTTCATGTTCCAGATGAACTGGTGGGCGAGGAGCTGGGACTTCTGAGCGGCCCACAGGATGTACTCTCTGACGTAACCCATCTACAGCAGGAAGCAACAGGAAGGATGTCGTGGTGAGAGGATTACCTGAAGATATTTCTAGATGCACATTAATGTTTAAACATTTACCTTGTCGTATCGAAGAGCTTGGACAATCTGAGGAATGTAAAACAAGATGGCGTCCTAGAAACAGAGGTAGAAATGACATCACTAAGTTAATTAATGGACTTTGTTCATGCAGTAGTTTCATCCAACTTCACAAGTGGAGTCTTGATGCTGGTTGATACGCCAGCTGAGTACAGAAGAAAAGCTCAGTGTGTGTCAGCACTCGTACGGGAGGAAATGACCGCAGCACTTTGACCCCGTACTGGGCCGTGAGGGGGTGAGGGGGGTACATGGAGGAGAAGTACGACAGCCCCGTCGGTGGATCGGCCGGGGCCCAGCACAGGATGTGACTCAGCTCCGGGGAGTCGGCGTCGATCGTGTGCCACGTGACCAGGAACTGACGAAACAACACAGGAGAGGCGCAAGAATAAGAGAGTGTAGCTCAGGATCCATGTGTTCATCCAACACGACCAACACTGCGCTAACTAGCCTCCAGAGGAAGTTGTGTCTATTAGTTACTACAATTACTGAGGTAAACAACGACCAGACGTCAGGAAGGATCATCCACTAGATCGTGAGGACTTTGGGGAGACCGGCTCCCCTGGTTGCTCTTTACAAGGCTCATTAAGAGTTCAGTCAGGTAGAAACAGATAAAGAGGACGAGAGAATTCTGAGGGGAGAGAAGTATCAACACCCTCGCTGCTGAAGAGACGATTCATGAAGCACTAAACTAAGAAACTTTATCCTCTTAAAGTTTAGCAGCTCAATAGAAAGATCACCTTGACTGCTTCAGGGACGTCGCACACAGCAGCCGGGTCCATCCGCACCAGGCGGGTCACCTCCGACACGATAGCTTCCGTGTGTTTAAATCTGAAACACGAACATCATCCTGAGCTTGTGCAGCCGTCATGAACGTCTCACACGTCTCTACAGAAAGGATCGGCTGACGTGCTGCGTTTCTTATCGGCTTCGACTCAACCCTTCACACCTGACTGACCTGGCAGGCAGCTGCAGCGCCAGGTACGGTGCGATGTTCCACGCCAGGTTGACGTTGTCCTTCCACTGCTTCTCTGTCAGACTGATATATTTGGACCTCCAGTTAGCGATGCTGGTCTCCACCGACTGCTCGGTGGCGATGGCGAGCTCCTGCGTTGATAAGGGGTTGTACCATGTGGTCAGTCTCTCGATCTCGCTGGCCTGCAGAGACACAGGAAACACGTTGCAGGAAAAGACGACATGTCCTACAACTACTTAATCATCATGTATTTGAGAGAATGGAAGTACCAGTAACGCCAGCAGCAGCGTGCGGCGCTTCATGTAGTACTTGTGCAGCTGCGAGCCTCTGTTGCTTTTCTTCGACAGACCTGAAACAAGGCAGGAGACGTTTATCAGCAACAGAGCAGCTCCATCAGCGTTTGACATGCCGCGTGTGTCTCACCTGATTTCTTGGAGATGGTGGACATCCCGGAGGTCAGAGGGTAGGTGTTGATCCACCCCTGAGCCACCTGCTGCCTCTGACCCACCGCTGCATCCAGGCTGCTGCGGCTGTCCGTCACTGCTACGACCGACAGGCTGTTCACTGACATGTCCTGTGGATCTAAACCAGGAGGACAGAATCAATCCACAAACTGATAGTTTATCAATAAACTTGAATATGCAGAATGTGTGAGTGTACCTGGGGGGACCAGCTGGTGAGCCGTCAGGTACTTCTTGTCCGACTGCAGGCATGCGTAGAACTTGATCATTATGCTGATGTCTTCTCGCAGCCTCTTGTCTGTCTGGGTGGGAAATTTGGGGATGACGCTATAAAAAAGGCAAAGTTGTTGATCAGTCAGAGGAAGAGATGAGCAGCTTTAATTCAAACCACTATAACGGCTGGAATTTCTTCCTACCTGAAGTAGTCAAACGCGGTGGAGTAGATCTTCTCCCGCAGCACATTTCTGATGGTGGCATTCGTCACGACATCAGCATGCAGGAGAGTCAGACCCAGAGTCAGCAGCCTGGAACACAGCAGAGAGTTAATAATGTGTCCTGCAGCTCTTCAAATTCAATCCCTGCTGGAATACAAAGATGTGACACCTAAATCTCGGTCCGATGGCGGCGACGTGGGTGTTCAAGCTGCTTCTGGCTCCTCCGACATTCAGAGACAGAGACCTCTGGAGGATGGTGGTGAAGATCTCCACCTGGTCGGCACTGCTGTACTTGGCGATCTCGAACCTCTGAACCAGGAACTGGACGGAGACGACAAACAGGAATTAATAAAACCTGACCTCTGACAGTTAAACCTATTGATTTGGACTGTTAAATAAGAAGTGGGAGCTGGTTCAGATCAGTGGCAGTAGAATGTGTCTCCGACCTCTATCCACAGGAAGTGAGGGATGACGTCGGGTGCGCAGGGTGCAGGCTGACTCTCCTCAGAGACGGCCAGAGGACCAGCTTCTACTTTAGCCTCTGAAAACAAACCCATCTTCAGCTCTACCGTCATCTGCCAGGCTCCTGCCATCTCACGCATGAACTGGACGAGGAGAGAAAGGAGGAGGTGAGGAGAGACATTCGACTGGAACATCTGACCTCCTTCATATCTTTGATCCAAACACCTCAGACGATTCTATGAAAAGTGAAACACACCGGCACTTCCATCCCGTTGTGTGCAGCCAGGAGCCACTCCCAGCAGGCGATGGCCGTCTCCATGCCGTGTTCTGTGAACATCTTCAGAGGAGACCAGCAGAGGTGGTGCAGGAGCTGAGGGTCGCAGTCTGAGAGAGATCAAACACAGCCCGATAAATAAACTACAGCAGAGGAGAAAAGGGTGAGGAGCTTTGAATGAGGCAGAACGACTCACTCTTGGTGGTTATAAGCAAGGCGGCCATCTTGAACATGGCCTGGGTGAAGGCCTCTGGATCTTTACCACCCAGAGCACTCGTCATCTGCTGGATCATCAGCTTGTTGAGGTCCGACTGGCTGTGGGTCGCCTCTGAGAACTGGATCATTCCGGTCACCTGAACACCGACAATAACAACAGTGAGTTGATGAGATGCTGTCAACTACGGTTGCTATTGTTTACATGGTCGTTGATAACTGATGAACCTCCAGAGCTTCTCAGCGTATTCGAGGAAGGTTTGTACCTCTCCAGTGTAGCGGTTGCGCAGGTTGAGCGATGCCATGAAGTTGGAGTAATCTTTCTTCACACATGCTGGTCTCTCCGTCAGCTGGGTGGTCTGCAGACAAACACAATTTAGGGACCAATTAGAGCTTCACAGGTATGCGGGTGCGCTGTGTGTTAGATACTGAGGATGTCGTGCCTGAGCCCCGTCTCTCTGTATTCAGTGTTCAGACCAACCTGAGGGAAAGCAGCCTATCGTTGGCCACGCGGTAGAAGGAGAGCAACAGCATGACCAGTTAACCAAATGGCCAGCCAACAAAACCCACCCGTCCATTGCAGGTAGGTAACCATGGTTACACCAGCCAAGCGACCGGGTAGGTAGTTGGGTGCAGTTTAATAGAGACAAAATACAACAAATGAAGCAAATGAAAACACAGAACGCCGGACAGGAAAACACAGGAAATGCAAAGCAAGCACAGAAATGTCACAAAGACTCGTTAGCATGCACACATGGACACACAGCACCGTAAACACCGTTTACTCTGCTCTGTCATGCATGTGAGACATGTAAGTAAACACATACATGTGCACAAAGGATACAAGACACGTCTGCTCAGTGTTAACATGTATTAATAAGCATTAAATCCGTGAACCCGGAGTTTTACAGTCTGCTGTCGTCACAAAGGTGCTGACTCACTTCAGACACGTAAACCTGTCAGTCGCTGTCAGAAACCCTCGGGGGTGCACGGAGGCGTCATTATCTGTATCTGTATACCAAGAGTGTTATCTGGATCTGGACACAGATAGCAGACTGGAAGTGGTTTGCTGTTGGGTGTTTTTGTGCAGGGGGGGCGACAGATATTGTACAACACAAGAGATGAACAAACGTAACTTCATTAATATTGGAGGACAGGAAGTCTCATTAAATCAGTAAAATGCTGCATTAAGTTACCTAATATTCACTAACAACGTTGTGCCTTCAAGCATCAAACTGGCTTAATTGCAGCGTATAATAAATAATTCAATATATCTCCACATCCAACTTAAATTTGTGAACCTCATCTTTAAACTGACGACATTGACATGATCAGGAATTGAAAAAAATGTGGAGTGATCAATTTTCAAAACTGAGTTTTTTTACATGAAGAAAATAAATACTTCAGGTTCTGAGCTTCAGTGTTATTAATAAAGTCTGCGGGGGATTTGTTGTTCAGCTGTGAGTGTTGTGGTGAGTCTGCACGGGGCCTGTGGACGGAGCTGCATCAGTAGGTGGACGGCTGCTGCTAGTTGGAGGCGGTTACTACAGCTAACAGCTAACTTTGATTTTCCAGTTTATAAAGAGAATATCCAGGTCTGTTATATTGATATATTGATCGGGAATAACGTGGTGATCAGAGAGGGTTTGTGCAGCGACATCGGTGGCCTGCATGTGTGACTCACGCCGAGTGTGGTACTCTGTCTGTTGTAGCCTGCGAAGTGCAGGATGCTCTCTGTGGCCATGGCCAGGCCGGTGTGCTGGGTCAGCCCCGACACCCAGTTCTGATACTTGTTCAAGTACTCCTGCACAGCGGGAAAGATACAAGGAGGCATATTAGAAAGAAGTACAAGAAAGTGAAATGCCGCCGGCTCGTTTATCTGTTGTCAAGGAAGAAATCTGTGTTTTCCACGTGAAGACAAACTGACCTGGAGATGAGACTTTGTCACTGAAGGGGCCCATTTCATTGCTTCTTTCAGGATCTCACCACAGCGAGCAGCAAAGTCCTTCACTATGCTCTGAGGAGACATGAGGATATCAGGATATAACTAGTATTGATGAAGTAGACGATCAATGTTTTCTATTGGTGAATATAAGAAGAACAACGGGGTGAGAGAGAGCAGGTAAGATGTCACTGCGGTCTTAAAGCTGAAACTCTGCTGCCCTCTAGTGGCTTGGTCTGTAATAACATCCTCGACTCACCTCTCGGGCTTCATACGTATCAGGAACAGTGATCCTGTACGGCGTGTCAGGAATGTCGTAGTAGGGCTGGTCCTTGTGGATGTCCTGAGCAGGTGGAGAGGAGATGTGACGTGTGTTATGATACGCTTGTGTGATAAGAAGATTCTTTGATTATGCAACTTTCCACGCCCACGTTTCTGTTCACGACAAGCATCCAAACAACAAACAGGCACTGTTGTTTCCCTCCGCAGATACTTACAGCACTTAGTGACAGAGACAGCGTCTGCAAGATGTCCAACATGGTCTTCAACACACGGCCGTTCCAGAGCAGGTGGGGGAATCTGTTGGAAGCAGGAAGTCACGTTAATTCATATATTCCATGCTTGAAGTGCTCAGACCTGCTGGAGGGGATCGACACTTACGTCTCAGCTAAACCGGAGAGATATTTGTCCGCCACTCTGCGGATCCGCTTGTGGGTGTGGTTAAAGTTGATCAATAAGAACTGTGCATGTCGCTCCAGTTCCTCCTCGTGCTCTTTAGTCTTTGGCTACAATACATCAGAAATATATATTGATTGTTAAAGACTTACTGTTTGTAAGGAAACTACTGCAAACAGAAGCTGCAGCGGTGACACCCACCTTCTCTGCCATCATCTGGAGGAAGACGTCAAACACCTTGTCTCCAACACAAATGATACACTGCATCATGCCTGAGAGGATCAGAAAGAGAAATCAGATGAATCAAAAACAGCGTGAAGATTTGTAAGTGGCCATGAATACGTAAAGACGTGAGGTCCTCACCTGATTTGTCCTTCTGGATGGCTTTGTCTTCAAAGTACCGAAACATGACCTGAAACCTGTCGGGATCGTTGGATCGCAGCATCCTGAAGGAGTGGAAGTACAAGAGGATATCACAGGCTGCAGGATGGGACCGCACTATATCAGGTTGTGTAGCGCGGCTGACCTCATGTATTCTAATCTGTAGACTGAGAGCAGGTAGGTGCACATGGCAAAGTCGAGCTTGTTAATGAGGGCAGATCCCTCAGGAGGCGGGTCGAGGAGATTACTGATGGTCGCGCGCAGCTCGCTCAACTCGGCCTGCAGGACGAGAACGTTATCCCAGTGAAGAAAGGCTGCACACACGACTCTAATGTATTAATATGATACATCTAATGGACAGTACCGGTGTGACGGTGTCGTTCTTCAGAGCAGAGTTGTACTGCAGCTCGGAGCGGAGAGGTTCTCCGCTGGGGAAGGTGAGAAGAGGAGACGTGGTTGCAATCTCACAAACACCTTCATACCACTCCTCCGGCCAGAGACCTGAGAAACAAGATGAAGAAGAGATGAAGGCAGTGGGAATCTTGATGTTTTGAAAATGAGATCACAGCCAGTTTAAGAGAGGAGTTATTTTGGGATTTGTGGAGGCTATTGGCAACAAATCAGGGAGCTTCTGTGTTAATATCAGCTCCCACTCGTGTTCTGTGGAGAGTAGTTGCCTCTTTCTACTGAACCTTATAGCTGTTCGTCGTACCTGATCCTTCCACGGCAAAACCCATGACCACCGAGTACAACCAGAAGTCCCGGAACAGCTTCTGGAGGCGGGGCTTAGCCTCTTTGATTGGCGGAAGACGTCTGGTCAACTGCAAGTTACAGAAACAAACATTCAGAAGGTGAAACATGAAGAGAAAGTTATGTTGGATTATAAACATGATTCTGTTCTGAAAAAACAAACCAAAGCACAAAACATATTTTTTTAATCTTTTAAAACCTCCTACACAGACACAATTAAACAAAGATATGAAGTAATAACTACGATATCTTCGACCAGATTAGCTGTTTTCTTTTTCACCAGCTGAATTGCGACCGGTTAAAGATCGTATCACAGCTCTTTGGGGTCTGTTTGATCTGGTCTATTTGTTCAGGAGGAGACGACGTCAAAGTTCAGTTTTGTATTCAATTCTTTGCTCTCAGTCCCGAAAACACAAACCAGCACTTCCCAGCAGCACCCAGTAAAGGTAAGAGACTTTAACACTGCACCTGCTTTCAGAGTCATTGGACTGTATGTTCTTTACATCCAGGTGGTTATTAAACATCAACCTGAACGTAACTCAGTCATACTAAGTGTTTATTAGATACTCTGACTGTCCTTCAGCCGACCCGTCAGGATGTGGGTAACTACAGCCGTCTGTGTGGCCTGTCTGCTGGTCAGTCCGTCCCAGGCTGGAATCAAAGACCTCGGGTCACACTTCACTGACCCCAACCCGGACCCGGACCCCAGAGGCTTCGAGCCAGGGGGGGCCGTGGATATAGAGGCCATCCCCTTGGACTTCCACAAGGAAAACACTGTGACTAATGATCTGGTGTTTGACGGCTTTGAGGACGAAGATTACATTGATTTCGATGCGATCCTGGCCGCAGGCGGTGACGACTACATGTGAGTACGGTTGTGACTTACTAACAGTTCTTTGTCCTTGGAACATACGAAATAAAATCTATACTTATATTTATAAGATTCTATAGCATAAGAATACGTTTGACCGGCCGGATGGTGTTTGTGATGTGTTTCAGTGAAGGGGACAAGATAGACGAGATTGCCACACCGGCCCCGAACATCGACATATTTGCCGAACCCTCTGACCCAAAGATCCGCCGTGCCAGACTCTTACGCCTGTTCCACGGCCGGTCTCGCCTCCAACGCATCAACATCGTCAATGCCCATTTCGGCTTCAACCTTTATCGGAGTCTTCGTAACGACGTCAACCAGAGCGACAACATCCTGCTCGCACCTGCTGGGATCTCCATTGCGATGGGGATGATGTCTTTGGGAGCCGGTCCCGGGACCCACGAGCAGATCTACAAAGCTCTGGGATTCACCGAGTTCGTCAACGCGAGCAGTCACTACGACAACACGACGGTGCACAAGCTCTTCAGGAAGCTGACGCACAGGCTCTTCCGGAGGAACTTTGGCTACACGCTGCGCTCCGTGAACGACGTCTATGTGAAGAAGGACGTCTTGGTGAAAGACGCTTTCCGTGCAGAGACGAAGGCTTATTATTTCGCAGAGCCGCAGTCGGTCGACTTTAGCGACGCCGCCTTTTTGAACAAGGCTAACCGTCGCATCCTGAAGCTGACGAAGGGATTAATCAGGGAACCGCTGAAGAGTGTGGACCCGAACATGGTGCTGATGCTGCTCAACTACCTGTACTTCAAAGGTGGGTGGAAACAGAGAAAACATGCAGCCTGTCAGTCACGAGTCACAATACACATACGACTTTGTTTGTTTAAACAGGTACATGGGAACAGAAGTTTCCCAAAGAGCTGACTCACTACCGCAACTTCCGCGTGAATGAAAAGACAAACGTACGAGTGCCGATGATGAACAACAAGGGGAACTACCTGGCTGCTGCTGACCATGAACTGGAGTGTGACATCCTGCAGGTGGGTGGTTGCTAAGAGCGGATACCGATCCATAATCACCGCAGCAGAATACTGACGGGGTTATTTTCAGCTCCCGTATTCAGGAAACATCAGCATGCTCATCGCCTTGCCGAGGAAGATCACCGGCATGAGGACCTTGGAGCAGGAGATCTCCCCCACGGTCGTCAACAAGTGGCTCAAGAACATGACAAACAGGTCGGCAGCGTTCTCCCAACAACTGTACCGCACGCAGTAATACTGAGTTATTGAACGGCTTGTTAAAGGTTGCTTTGATGTCTCCCCCCTCAGGACTCGGGAGGTGGTGCTACCTCGCTTTAAACTGGAGCAGAACTACGACTTGATTGACAATCTGAAGGAGATGGGCCTCACCGACTTATTCCAGGAGAGCGGAGACTTCACTGGCATGACGTCGGAGAAGGTTTCCATGAACTGGGTGAGTAACTGAACCGACCGACTGTATCACGTGTTTGTACTACCGGGTCCTATCTGACGGCCCCCCTGTGATCTCCCTCGCCAGCTGAAGCACCAGGGAACCATCACTGTGAACGAGGAGGGGACGGAGGCCGCCGCTCTGACCCAGGTGGGCTTCATGCCTCTCTCCTCCCAGATCCGCTTCACCGTGGACCATCCCTTCCTCTTCCTGATCTACGAACACCGCACGGACTGCCTGGTGTTTATGGGCCGGGTGGTCGACCCTTCACAGAACTAGAGGCTCGCAACGCAGTTTAACTATTAACTAACTGCTTTTAACTGCTGCTGAGCCGGTGTTTTATAAACCGTAATTACTTCGTTTGGTAAGTTAATGAGCCTTCACTTGCCGAACATCCCGTCTGTTCAGAGGATTTAACAGACGGACGGTCTCAGATAATCAGATTATGAAGACTTATCAGGTGTATGTCGATGTTTTAATTTAATAAACAATAGTCAACAAGTTTTGTAGAAAGGATTAAAAACTCTGACGTTGTTATTTCTATGAGAAGGTTTTATTAAAGACGAAACGATGTTCTAATTATTGTTGTTATTACAGTGAAAGTTCTACTAATTGTTCTCATCAGACAGTCAGATATTGCAAGAAGAAGTTTGTACGCTCAGAATGTTTCTTATACAGATTAAAAAGACTGACAAAACATTCAGGAAAAGGAGCCGGAGTTGTTTGCACTGAAGCCAACAGAGTAAATATTTGCTGATTGCGTCACCGCTGCCTGACAGCTCGGATCCACCGGCGACGTCACATCCTCATGTAGATCATTTAACCGCGCTCCGTGTTTTCACACTAACTCTTGCATCATCGATTCAAAACGGTCACACATACTCACCACAGCTATGACTGGAATGAGGACTCCAAGATTTCCGGCACTGCTCGACGCCTGCAGGAGAGACGGAGCCAGTTTAACACCGCGGTCACCAGATTGAAGGTGTTTTTACGGACAGTCGTACCTTCAGCGCCGGTCCCTTGTCGGAGGCCCTCTCGCTGGCTCGCTTCCCCTCCAGGCCCAGTTGGACAAACAGTTCTAAAAGGTTCACCATCAGTTCATCCACGAGCTGCTCCCCCTGCAGGTTGGCAGCAATGTTGGCCAGAGCATTGATCACTGCCAGAGAGCAGTGCCTTGAGTGGAGAGCGAGCAGAGATGTCGTGCACGGTTAAACTAAAGCAGCGCAGACGAAGATTAGGGGATTATACATTGTTCTTCTCAGTGTTAACCATCAGAGCAGCCCCGACACTCACCTGTAGCCCTGATCTCTGTAGTCTTTGGTGGCTGAGTAGACCACTGAACTGGCCTTCACACTGATCTGCTGGAACAGGTTCCACACCTCCTGATAGATGTATTGCTTCAGGACAGACAGACACACAGAATGAGGATTAAAACTGTTCCTGTACTGTTGGTTTCAAGCTTGGTAGTCTACAATGTTGTGTATCAGTGTGTTGTACTTATGTGGTGACATGTGCAACATTCAATTTGATTTTTTCTCCATAATTTTCAAATAAAGAAATCCGATTAACACAACCTAGAATCCAAGATTCATCTGCAAGAGATTCTTATCTGCCTCAGATGCATCTCCAGTGCTTTGTTAATTACAACCCAGTGCATTGTGGGTATGCAAGCTGTCACAAACGCCCCATTACTCTGCGAAGAGGTGTTTACTGGACTACTGAGACAACCTAATGAACACTGTTCTGAGCAGGCCAGCAGCACAGTAGCCAGCAGATCTCCACTAATAACAGTGTGTCAGCTACTTCGGCTAAAAATAGCACTCTGTTTCTATTTAGGCAGCAGTGATCAAACTCTCAGATGTTTGAACAATCACGCCGACCCCGTCCAATCTGCTCCTCCTCTCTGATGGAGCCGCACACAGGCTGGATCTTTGGAGCTGATCCTGATATCAGGGTTTAAAACACACGTCGATACACTGACCAGAGCTACTTTACTGACTATGATTGATAATAATCTGTGCTCAGGTTCACTTCTCCCATAAGATTGAATAAACTCAGGACCTTCCGTTAGTCTCCTAAAGGGGTGTGGCCACGGTGAAACCATAGAAAATGACTCGTCTTGTTTCTGA
>CAAKHC010008395.1:3407-14100 GCA_901007825.1 Macroramphosus scolopax | reverse complement strand
TGTTTCTATTTAGGCAGCAGTGATCAAACTCTCAGATGTTTGAACAATCACACCGACCCCGTCCAATCTGCTCCTCCTCTCTGATGGAGCCGCACACAGGCTGGATCTTTGGAGCTGATCCTGATATCAGGATCTGACTATGATTGATAATAATCTGTGCTCAGATTCACTTCTCCCATTAGATTGAATAAACTCAGGACCTTCCGTTAGTCCTCTAAAGGGGCGTGGCCACGGTGAAACCATAGAAAATGACTCGTCTTGTTTCTGACCCGTCTGCTACAGATTTGTTCTGGATTTCACTTTATTGAGTCATCTTTAGAAATACTGGAAGCAAGACGGTCCACAAATGCATCATTCTCCCTCTGACTCACATTGCCTGTGATGACCATGCAGCCCAGCTGGTCGATGATCAGCACATCCAGCTGTGATGGCGGCTGGCAGAACTTCTGCTGTAAGATTTGTAGGATGTGCTCCATGACTTTGGGAGTGTCTCTCAGAGCCACTGCGATGTGGCCCAGAGCTCGGATGGTGTGATCCGGGATGAGATGTGCGTCCCTGGCACGGAGACAAGAGCCGTTATCAGAAGAGATGATCGCTGATGTTAAACATTCAACGGTATTGTGAAACGCTCACTTGTCGTTCTCCTGGGAAATGTACAGACGGTTGGACAGACTCGCCAGAAACGCCTCCACGATCACATGATCCATGGTCAGACCAGCTTTCAGACACCTGCAGGGGTTAAACAACAGATCCACACACAGATTAAAATCTATGTGTTTAAAAAACGTGCATGCTTCTGTCTCATCACAGCTGTGGCTGGTGTTTGGATCTGACCTGCAGATGTTGTCGATGGAAATGTCTCTGAGCTGCTCGTACATGGACGGCTGGTCTTTCCGGTTTGACAGAATGTTGAATGTGGACTGAGAATGTTCGTTGGTCACGTTGATCCTGATTTCTCCGGTTCCTGAAACAAATCGTAAATGATTCGGTACAGAAAAGGAACATTTTGTTTGTAGTGCAAATCAAGAGAGCGTGTTTTTCTTTCATCATCTAACAGCTGATCAACGGATGCATGAAGCAGCAGGACATCTGTAGAGGACAACTCAGAATAATCAGTAACTGAAATGTATTTCCAGTTGTCTAAATGTGTTAGCTGCTCCCCGATGGAAACTGTGTGCAGATCGATAGTGGACACAGTTATTGATCTCGGTGGGTTCCACGGTTCTTCAACAGCAGGATGGCCTTATTTCAGATTATGAAATTGTCAAGAGAACCATTGCAGACTTCCTCTCTGCAGATTTAGTCTTCAAAAAAACACTCAGATTTACTCTCCGCTTCCCAGATTATAGTAATGTGTGTACCTGTGCTGCACTGGCTGTGATACTTGTAGAGTTTTATAAGAACAGGGGAGGGAACCACCAGGAAGTCTCTGAGAGAGGTCGACGCAGAGTGAGCCACAACTGGAAACCTTTCACACAGACGCCCCAGGCCCTGAGACAGAGAGGGGAGAAAGAAAGAAATCTGATATCAATATCCAGCCGCGATTATTGACATGCAACACAGCTTCCAAACTTGTGTGACATTTGACTTCATATCATTGTATAATGTCTTACTGGTCAGTCGGATCATACCTGAAGGCAACAGATGAGCAGGGGCATGTGAGCGATGATGACTTTACTAGAGGTTTTGGACTGTAGCTTCTCTGACAGTTTGGAGCACAAATTTTCAGCTCCTAAAAAAGAAAACAAAAGACGCCCGGAGGGAAAAGTGTCATGACCGGTACAACTGAACATACAGCATCTCTAATTTTTTACACGTGAACACGCCTCTTCTCTCACTCTCTGCTACTATTGATTACCTTGCTCATCTTTGACGGCCCACACCATGAGGTCCACGCAGGCAGCGTTGGCCTGGCAACGAAGCTTGAGGGGGCTTTGTTCCCCTGGCAACCCCCCCGTGTCATGAAGTACCCGCTGCAGCTCCGATTGGCTGCTGCTAAACTGTTCCAGTACAAAGTCATGCACTTCGCGCACGAAACCCGGCTGCAAGGCTGAGATACACAAGTTATCGGAGAGAAAAAGTTGCCAGTTTATTGGACTACCAATATTTTTCCAAGACAGAATAAATAAACTAAATGCTATTGCTTTACCTTTCATGTAGTATAGTGTGTCCCGCAGCATTTTGAACACACACACATAGAGAGGGTCACTGAAGGTTTTGTAATAGAGGTTGAGTCCATGATTGGACTTAACAACAAACAGAAGAGACAACGACAAATAAGATTACACGGCACCAACTTTACTGTGAAATCAATTTACAATATTGTGACTGTTTTGTCGTATAGTTACCTCTGTGACTTCAGTCATGACGGCATTGAGCGTGTTCAAGAAAGAGTCTGAAACAAATGTCTTCACCTGAATGTGGACAAAACCACACGGCCACAGGTCAGGACGAAGGCGTGCAGTAACGGCTTTGTGCCGGCATTAGTCAACATGCAACAGGCCACTGTACCATGCTAAGGAGCTGTCGCAGCAGATCAACCGGCACCTCAACCTCATTATCTCCAGCTCCGAGGAAGAGAGGAGACGCTGAGAAACTGGAGCTGATTGTGGAGAAATAGTAGTCAGGGTCCAGTGCGCTGCTGTCTGGGAGGTAGGCACCTGAAATGAAAGGGACCAGAGGACATAAAAGAGGGCTTCAAGGTGCCAAGTGCATAATTAATAGCACACCGTACTAAATAGTGGCTTGTTGTTATAATAAAACAGTGGAATTGCAGAATGTGTACATATTACCTGAGTCAAAAAAATACTTTTGGTTCCCTAAAACATTTTGTATTACTGAATGTAAACTTAATCGGGGTGACTTTAAAGTGTATTTCTTGTGTTTTACCTTCAAAGTAATGAGGGCCGGGGGTTGTCGGAGAGCAGGGCGAGTGGCCTCCTGGATCTGTGCAGACCTGCAGGAGCGGATAATTGAACTTCAATGACTAGAAAAAAAAATCCTGCTGTGAACTTGTTAGTCTGACCACAATACACACCTGTGTGGAGGAATCCAGGTTGGTCCCGGGGCGTCGACGCTGTGTGTCGCTCTGACACACGGTCAGCAGGGAGGAAGGCAAGATGGAGCGGAAGTCGTTGAAGGATCTGCGCCGGACTCCCTCGGTTTCCTCTGTGACACAGCGGGCCTGGGGGGAGTCTTTAGGGAACAACTTGGACAACAGGGCCTCGTCTGTGTTGCTGTAGCGGCCAAATGCTCGAGTGATGCCGAGCAGGCTGGGCACAATATACCTGCACAGGTAGACTGGAGGCGAGAGACAGTCTATAAGGTCCTCTACTCTGAAGGACTAGGGATACTCATTGTGGTGTGTGTGTGTGTGTGTGTACCTTTCTCATGATTATCTGGTGTTTGCACCATCTCCTGCAGTGCCTTCATCACTTCCATTACAGTGCTCAAGATCTGGAGGGGAAACAGTAGAAAAATCGCTCCTTTGGTCGATGTCGCAGCTAAAATGAATTATAATGGAAGAATTTTGCTACGAGTCACGTCATAAAGCGTTTGTCTCTGGTGTATTGTAGCCGTTAAACCAGTGGCTCCCAAAGTGAGGAGGTCTGGGGACCCCAAGGGAGACCTGACAGGGTTCCAGTGGGTCCCCAGCAAAAAGAGAAATTGTTTATTTTTACTAATTCCATCAATAAGTAACACAATAAAAACATGTGTGAGTATTTCGCCAGTGGATCCCAAACAGCTTCTGTAATAAATCATTTAAAGACAAAATAACAGACGGGGGACATCGAAACCTTTTCAAATGGGGTTTCGTGGACTTATTTTGTGTTAGTTTAGGGAAGAATCACTTTGTTAAACCGACCTCTTGTCTGGAGTCGGGATCCATCTGAGACACATCTGCCAAAAGAGTCACTAAACAGAAGCTGAAGTTTTCTGCGACCGGGAGAAACTCTGAACAGCACATAAGAACAAAAATAAACAAATTAAATCCAAATCAAGTAACCGGCAAGAATGAGAGAGGCAAAATATCATCATAAGAATGTATATTGTAATTTTATATCAGGCCAGTAAAACACATCTTAACAAGTGGAAACTGGTGTCTAATGGCTTGTTGTTATTGACTGATTACTTGACACACTTACACTGCTACAGCAGGTACAACACAAGGCCTTACTCTAAGAGGATTGGTCTTACCCTTGCCTTTCTTTCCCAAGCTCTCTTCGATCCATTGGACCCGCGGCAGCCCTCTCAATAGGCTTAGCAAGTAGGGAACAAGAGTGTCTTTGTGCTGCCGGTGTCAAGCAAATCATTACACACAGCAAACAACTGTACTCTGTTTGTCTAACAATACACTTACACATTATAAATGTGGGGAATTTTTAAGATTCCAACACTGAACCAAACTCGAGTTAAAGAAAATCTACTAATATACTTCAACACTGAAAAGTAACACTATCATCTCTACATAATTAGATGGCATGGCTGCTTCCCACACAATCGCCTGTTTAATCAGATTAAGGGAATAAGCTCATCATGGTGATATATGTGGAATCCTGTGAGAGGCTGGTAGCAAAAGCCGGTTTAATCCAGCCCGTCATGCATTACCTGCTAGAGCAGTTTACAGATCTGATAAAGTGATAATGATACGCAGCCATCATGTTAAGGAAGATCAACACCTCATCGCCTTGCTGACCGCCACCCACCTGCAAGCCAGACTCCACCAGAAACACAGCCAGGGCTATGACAGCATCTCTGCGGCGCACGTCCAGAGTGAACACACCTCGCACCTCCAGGGGACACATGCATTGTAGCTTCTGGACCTAAAAATAAACATAGAGACATGATTTATAATTCCTTGACATAAACACATGAGGGGAATCAGACCGTCCAAGCTAATGGTAAAGACATGCAGTGTTGGATTGCTGTATGTAGATAAAAATAGATTTAATGATTACCCATCTTTGCTGTGTTAATTACAACAGCTGCAGAAGTGTGAACCTTTCAAGATACTTGTAACAATGGCATCATGATATAGGTATTTATTACCTCCACCAAGGAGGTTATATCCATTTGTCTCCCTGTCTGTAAGAAGGATTACGCAGCTGAATTTCACTGAACTTGAGTATGTGCCAAGAAAAAATCCATTAAATATTGGATTCAACATTTCGGGGAAAAAAAACATGGAACCAGAGGGTATTTTTGTTTTATTCGCTACAACAAAACATCACCTCACTAGAACTCACAACTGTTCACAGAAAAAAAAGGTTCATGCAAGTGAGTGAATTCCTTTATTTTTCTTACACTTATTACCAGCACAACTCTCTCTCCTGTATAAACGGACCGTTTCATTAAGATGAGTGGGAGATGTTCGCAGCGGTCCATCGCAGTGAGCAGAGCACCTGTGAACCTCTCTCATCCCCGCGGCTCATGGAAACCTGTTTGACTGCAGTGCCAGTCCGCCTCATGCAGCAACTAACAAGAAGCGACGCCGCCGTCTCCTGCGTTGCTCTCATCCTCTCTTAAATTCACACACAGAGGGTCCAGTAATTCATGATTCATGACATAAACACCTGTCAACTGTTACGCTCGGCTGCAACATCAGCGCGGAAAATAAGCCGCCGCCTGTGCGGAAGCGGAGCTACTTCGTTACACCCACAACTATCCTGTTGCTTATCGTTACTTTCGCCGGACAAAAATAAATACAAACGTGTCTTTCGGAACAGACTCATCTCACTCTTTGCTCACCTTTTCTACTGGTGCAGGGTGCTGGGCGGCCAACGAGCGGGCCAGCGACAGGACTGTGTTAAAATAAAACCCTCTCGGACCTCCTCGCGCGACAGACATGTTTACCTCCACATCAAACGAGTGAAATTCAGCGAGGAGGGGCGGCAGGAGAACATCAGCAGCTGGCTCCGGCAAAGCCGCAGTACGGCAGAGCAGCAGGGACAAACTCAAATTAAAACTCCGGTTACTTTTCTAATTTTATTGTATTGAAAAAAAAGTGTACATAGTAAAATGAAATGAAGGATTGATGCACATGACAGACCACACACATCAATAAAGAGGTAGGGAAAGGAAGAAAGGACAAAATTAATAAATGAAAAAGATAGGATTTTAATATGTATTACTATTAGACTGATCCCGAAATAAATATTTGATTGTAGTGATGTAAGGTATACACTTTTTAAAAATGAAATTAGTCCACAATT
This sequence comes from Macroramphosus scolopax, assembly GCA_901007825.1. Lineage (NCBI taxonomy): Eukaryota > Metazoa > Chordata > Actinopteri > Syngnathiformes > Centriscidae > Macroramphosus > Macroramphosus scolopax. The sequence continues at coordinate 7,888 of CAAKHC010008395.1, read as the reverse complement.
TAGCTCAATGTGAACACATGTAAAAACGCGTGTATGCGTTTCAGGTTCAACACTTTTCTTCTAAGTCATTACATTTTGACAACATTGTATTCAGTAGGTAGACATGGGTCAAAATACTTGAATATTTTCATAATCCATTTGAATTATAACTTAATTCTACAAGCATAAACCTGAGGGAACGGACTTAACCAAGAAAGTCATCTAGTTACAGCGGTGGCTTTACTTAGTTTTTTAAAGAATTAATAAGTTAACTGCATATTTTGCCGTTTCTATTCATTTGTAAGCACTTTTCTATTATGAATGACTTCAGGATCACCCCTTGCGTTTTTGTTGCGCAGGATTAGCCGTCGACACACCAGGAAACAGCAACACTAAACGTGACCGGAAGTGTCCTGTCGCTGGCAGTCAGCTGATACAGCAACAACAACGTCTACACCACCGATCGGTCAAAGGTCTGTCAACTATACTCAATTTATGTTCAACCACTGTATCGTGTTAACTATAACCTACTCTAGGTGAAGCAGGGTTGATCTTGGCGCATTGTCGACTTGTTTCGGCCGGTTGGTGTGATTGTTTTGTTGACTGGCATTTGTTAGCTGACTAACTTAGCTAGCTTCGGGCAAGCTAGCCACCACCCTTAGCTTTCACGTACGTTATCGTAGCAGTTATGCTCATCACATGTTTCTAGAATAGTCTGGCGGTTTTCATAGCAAAGGAGAAAATCTGACAAAATCCTCCACTGCTTAAAAGTAGTGTCATTATGTGTAGTTTGTAGTTTACGCTATGCTAACAATGCCTCTCTGTCAAAGTTGAGATGTCTTTTGTCAAATCGTCATTTGAGTCCAGTAAATTTGTCAATACTGCTTAATTCATAATGAGCTGAAGTAAAGAAAGTCAACTCTTGATGTTTAATATGTTGTATGAGACAAATACTTTAAGTTACAACCTAGGAAATACACCAGTTTGTGGTCAACCATAAATATCCTTTAAGCCTGTAAGCTAATTCCTGAACTTGGAAAGAGTAGTTTGACAAACTCGAACTAGAAGCCAGAAGGTTGAAAGCTATAAATTGTTAACATTGACTTATTTTGTCAAAACACTGTGTGTGCTCCACAGATGGCCTACCCAAAGTCCCACAACCCTTTCGCAGATGATGACGATGAGGAAGACTTTCGGCCTAAAAGTAGGGGGTTTGATGATGACTCCGGTGACAGCATGATGACTGACGCAGAGAGGAAGCAGCGGTACCTCCAGCAGGAAGTGAGGCGTACAGCTCAATCTGCTGTAGATAGCAGTTACCGTTCTCTCGGCCTCATCTATGACTCGGAGAAGATGGGTGTGGAAACAGCCGAGGTTTGTAAAACTAATCAGATTTATCCTCACACAAAACCTCGTATTGTGTCTGCAGTTAACAGACACATTTTTCTAGCTTCTCTCACTCTCTTCTGTCTGCCTGTGTAGGAGCTGGTGCGTCAGGGTGAAGTCCTGAAACGGACTGACAGAATGCTGGACAACATGGACCAGGACCTGAAGACCAGCCAGAACCACATTACCAGTATCAAGAGTGTGTGGGGCGGGCTGGTCAATTACTTCAAGGGCAAACCAGAGACGCAGCCACCACCCGTACAACCAAAGGCCTACGAGGCTAATGACAGGTAGTAATGAAAGTTTCTGAGACAGCATCAGTGTTCTGACCTTTTGATTAGTTCCAACAACTAATCAAACACTATATTGCTTGATGAAATACAAACAAGTTCACATAATCAGGCTACCTGATATCTTTTTTAAATGTAAAGATTCTTGTCAAGGCCAACCTTCACTAAATGCTTCAACAATCTTTGTCTGATTTTGTATTTTATCATCAGACTACAGGGTGCCTTGTCCAACAGCCGAGCCCATGAAGATAAGTATCAAGCCAGTCACCCCAACCTACGAAGGTTGGAGACAGGAGGTAAAATCGTGTTTGCACAAAAATGAAATGACGGTCTAATTACACAAAGAACCGACTGACACTGTATCTGCTTTGTTGTAGGATTTGGAGCTGCTGCTTCAGTAGATGGAAGTTCATCCAGACCGAATGGATATTCTCAGAACAAACACCTTCAGGATGCTCACAAGACCTTGGACAACAATTTAGGTAAATTGGTTTTTAGTTAATTGATTTGAAGAAATCCTTATTTAACTTTACTTCACAAGGAGTTCACACCGTTTCTAAATGATAATAGTTAGTTTTTGCTATTTAGTTAAAACATTTTATGTGAAAATAAATGTAAATTCACCACAGTGGGTTTTCATTTATCTTTACAATCAAACACAGATATGATTAAATTATTCAGTATTTCTTTTATTAATAATGAAATATCCATTTGGAAATTCTGAGTTAGGTGCAAAGGCTATTGATGACCTATCAATTAACACCTGATTTTTCCTGAACGGCATAGATGATATGTCGGACGGTTTGAAAAGGCTGAAGAGCCTCGGATTGGGTCTGCAGTCTGAGATTGACGACCAGGGCGACTCCATTGATTCTCTGATGAACAAAGTGGACAAGATGGATTTAAAGATCCACAACACACACCAACAGATCAAAAACCTGAAATAAAACAAACTCTTTGGACTTTACAGAGACCGAACTACAAGTCAACATTCTTTCATTTGACTTCCACTCTGGCCTTTGTAGAATAAATTGGCTGTTTCGTTTCTTTTCCATTGTTTTTTGCCTTTTCATGAATTGGAACAGGGAAGTCTGTCAGATAATGTGAAAACATATTGTTTCCCTGTTGAATAACTGGCAAGTTCCTCAGTAAGAGTGTCAAATCCGTGTTTGCCTCAAGATTCCTTCAACCACTGAGTTTTGTAATAACACATTGTGTCCCACCCACACTTGCACATGCCTCCTGGGGACATCCCACCTCAAGAAAAGTGTGCATTTTTTATTTGTGTGACTTGTGAGACTCTATTCTGTATGTGCATTATAGATGTAAAGGACTGTCTCTTATCAGGGGAAATCTGAAATCACTGCAGGCAACACTAATTCTGTGAAATACACATGGGAAGACAAACTCAAGCCGCTTTTGCCTTACGTATGGATGTATGTGCAGTAGTTGAGCTTTTGGTTCTGTTCCACGATTCTGTCTCCACTGCCACATCTGCCCACTATGAGATGCTTCTCCTCGTCTAACTCTCAGAAAATGTAGCTGAACAGTGTTTTATCTTTTCTGTCCGTTCATTAGCATTTTAAACATTGTTTATATTGAAGTAGTGTAGAAGCAAGTATCATATTTGAAGATTGCAGGATGGAGAGAATGATGGCAAGCATATGTAATGTGAACCTTATTCTTGAATACAGTTGAAACTGAATAAATATCCCGAATATAATAATCAAGAACTATCGTCCTTGTGATTCAGATGAATGAACTTCATTTTCTTGATGAATTGTTTCGCTCTGCCAAATAGAGCAGGAATTAAAAATCACCACAAGGTGGCGCCACAGTCTTCAATTTCAAACAACTGCATTTTAATGCATGAATATAGAATCAAACTACTTAATTTTTATTAATTGAAATATATATTAACAGAGTGACCTTGTACACTAATGCAGCCTGAATTATAAAAATATATCAAACTCTATTTTATTATGTTGAATTAGAAACATGAAGGCAAATGATAAAGAAAATGAGATTCAGGATCTGTAATTTAAAGTAGATGGAAGATGGTTTGCTTCAATAAAACCATCGTACGATGAGCATGTTGAAATCAGCTCCGTTGTTTACCAGCTGTGTTGCTGTGCTTCACTCAGGTCCTCATGTCGACACATCTATTCATTATCATTCTTCTGTGTTGGACCAGCTGCGCCTACAGAGGCAACAAGCCCTCATTAGAATGACTTGTTAATTACAGCACAGACATCCCAAAACACATATATACTCAACAGGGGGGGGCGATGCAGCGAGGAAAACGGGGGTACCAACTTCCCAGGGCCCCAAGGTGAGTGGCCCGTACATGTCTGGGCTAAAAGGCCTTTCGTGAGTCCTCAGGCCTGCATTTTAAATATTGATGAGCAGCTATTGGGTTATTTGCAACTAAAGGAAACATGCAGGAACATAGATATTATACATTATGCAATTGTATGACATGATCAGATTAGCATCAGTTCTGTGCCCATGAAACAATTCAACTGTTTCTGGCCAACTGTGACGTGGAGTACAAATGAAGTGTCACACACAAGTTCAGTATTACGATGTAAGACAGTATCATTTGTACAGGCCATGTTTCTTTGGGTCGAAGAAAAGCGACGCCCGGTTGGAAAATATTTGCAATTGAAAAGTCTTGACCTTTAAAGAGGTCCAACGCAAGGGAACTTATTACCCATGATTGTCAAAGCTCATGTTCAGTCAGTGAACCAACTGGAGTCCAGACATAAACCTGCTGCTGAAGCAACTTCAGGTGGAGGTGGCACATCCACCAACACCACCAATAAA
>CAAKHC010008394.1:0-25341 GCA_901007825.1 Macroramphosus scolopax | reverse complement strand
TGTGTGTGTGTGTGTCTCTCCGTGTGTGTGTGTGTGTGTGTGTGTGTGTGTGTGTGTGTTTCTGTGATACATCTGCCAGATGAGAGGTGTTTCAACCTGTCCTCTCTCCCAAAGGTAATAAAGATAAGGTCCAGATGATGCTTGGAGGAAATAACGAGCCTTGAGATGTCATACAGTATAATCTTGGAGCCGACTGAGGCTGACGACTACAGCCTGAGTACAGTTGACTCTTTCAGTTCGTGCATTATATATTTAGTGTCATCCAAGAAAAACTAGAATATCATTCAATACTATATTTACAGTAGGTGTCAGATTACACCATCTTTATGATATAGATTCTTCAAGTTGACGATCATCTACTGAAACCCTAGCAGTTCCTGTATCCCCATTGTTATAGAAAGATTAAAAGATTAAAAGAGGTGTATTTTTAAAACTACAATGCTCAAATTGAACCCATCTTCATCATAATTACCACATCAAGAAGTCATTAGTGTGTGTGTGTGTGTGTGTGTGTGTGTGTGTGTGTGTGTGTGTGTGTGTGTGTGTGTGTGTGTGTGTGTGTGTGTGTGTGTGTGTGAGATCGCTTGTTCGTGAGTGTGGCTGCTGAAGGATGGATCAGGCACATGTTCAGAGAAGTGCTTGTAGCGACACCTTGTGTTGGAAAAAACGAACAACAACTGACCGCTATGTGCGGAAGCGCAACGTTTGTCCCTCGCGGGTTTCTGTTAAACGAAGCCATCATGTCGGCCCCCTTGGTGGTGAGTTACCTTCCAGATTTTGGCAAAATAATATATTAACCAGATAATTTATTCATATTTAATCTCCTTAAATTTAATGAAAATGTATACCTTGTTAATAAAAAACTGTGTTCCACGTATATGACAGCGTTTGCTGACGTTACCTCACAGGTGTTAGCTTGAAGGCTAGAGACAGCTCAGGGTGAAATGTTATTAGGTGAAGTTACGATGTTTTCTGTCCTCAGTCATGTCGGTTGATACGGTTTGTAATGGAAAGCATATAGCTATACCTTCAGGTAATATTACGTCAACAAGATCTGTCTCAGTCTCCTCGCTATGAACGAACATAATGACTGGATTTGAAGACTTGGTTAGAAAGAAGAGTTCAGAACTGGACCATTGGCATCAGAATGTTCTTCACGACATCTCCTATGCTGTAGCTCTACTTCTACCTGAGAAGCAGTGCGGAACAGTAGTCATCCATGTCTCTACTGCCGGCTCAGTCTCTACACAGGTGCTGCCGGCGCTCAGCTCTTCTACTTGTAGCGAGGCGACCATGGAGCTCCAGCCCCGTCAGCTCGCCTCCACTTCACACGAGGTTCCTCCTCTTCCTCACCCAACGCTTCTATGACATAGAGATGCTCCTCAGCTGGAAGGCCCAGCTGAAGAGGAGAGGCCTTCAGAAGAAGAATGTGTAAGAACACAACGTTTTCACTGATTTGGTCCCAGAGGTGCACCCATGCAATGCTGGTGTCTGTTGCAGGTTTGTCTCCAGCTGAGACATGAATAGTGTCATTTCATTCCATTATGGCTCGCTACATTAAATACATTGCCACAAGCACCACTTGACACAAATAATGTATCATTCTTAAAATATATTAAAATCCTTCAAAGTAGACTGAATAAAGTCTTATTTGGCACACTTGTAGTCTCTAATGGAGACTATCATCAATTAGTCTTTTTGTCTATGGCATGTCAAAATAACCAAACTGATTAGTAAGTGTTATCATATACTGTGTATACTTAAGGTTACATCGGTGAAGGTGGTATAGGTGATACGGTGATACTGATATTTAGAGATTAGGGTAGCCGAGGGCCAATATAAAATGTTGAGATAATTTTTGTAAAAATGTCCCTGTTACCTCTGTATGCAGTGCACTTTTTTAAAATGAAAATGTATCACAACATGAATGCCCACAAGTTATCAAAAGTGCACTGTGCAGATATTTATTGTTGATCATCCTTGTGAGTGCAAGCATCACGTGAAGCTGATAATCTAGAAAATGCATTTAATTGTCAGTGTATCACTAATAAAGTTGATTTCCTCTTGCAGTTTGCCAAGTTATTGTAGATATCTAATGCATTACTTGACTTTCCCTCTCTCTTTCTCAGTTACTATGGCTACACTGAGAGCTATTATGGGCCAGACATCGCAGCATCATATTATATCTTGAGTCTGAAGGGAGGATTTCGGTAAGTGCTATGTTCTTTTGCCTCTACACTGCTTGTCATATTTACACAATTTACCATCCATCATTTAATTTATTTTTTATTCAGTTGATTAACTGATTTGTACATTAATGATCTCTTGAAACCAGATTGTTATTATATGAACAAGCTTACACAGGAAGAGAAGGCTGCCATTCTGGTATGGAATCCAAACCCAATTTATAGCTGCAGTGGAGCTTATAGAGTGAACAGCAGTGACTCCTGCAGTGCATAATAAACTATTTGTTCCTTTTTACATTGTCAGAATTAACTGTGCATTCAGGAAGCTGCGAATTGGAAACGTCTCACTTCTTATTCAAGAGTGTCACATTAGGCCAACAAACATGCAACATGATCTCTAATTCTGCTGTTGGAATATAAAAGAGTGACAAACAACCTCACCATCACTTATATAAACCAAACCAAGGGATTAAATTGAGGTCAGGAGGTCAATATTTCACAGATTTCAATATTCAGTCAGCAGGTTGTCAGACTCTAATAGGCAGTTGTTAGCGTTGTTGTTACCACGTTTGCATATAATGTGTAACAAAGCTGCCTAAATGTAAAGATGACAGTTCTATGGTCATGTACAAAATATGTGATCCAGTGTTCATGTGCTGCATCCTCAGGTGTGTTGGCCAGTCAGACTGGTTTCGTACAGACCAGAAAGGAAAGTTCAATTGGGACTTCTTGAATAACAAAGGCACACCTCTTGAGGACGTAGACATGAGCTACACAGTCATCAACTACACTGGACTGGTGAACCTTGGTACTGAGCTTCAGTCTTCTTTGTCTTTTTTTCAAATTCTTCTCTTTTGATATCACTTTTCATGTGCAAATGGGATCTGATTTCAGCTCCACGCTCTGTATGCAAATAAACATGCACATTGCTTCCGTCGTTTTTAACGGCCGTATTTACCCACAACAGTAATTTATTACAAGCAACACATGGGGTATATTGCTCAAATCATGTGAAAATGATTTGTGTTGACAGGCTAGATTCTTATTTGTTTAAACTGATTCCAGGGAGAAAGAGATAGATTGGGTGAGCTACAATGACGAGAGAGAGAGTTTCAGTGCAGTGAAGCTTGTTCAGAAATTAAAAGTAGAAGAATGAATCAAAATGATCCAGACTGGGTTCAACAGCAAAGGTGTTTTAAACATGCTTAATATATCTCTGCTGGCTTTTCAAAAGTTTCACACGTGTAATCATAAAAATATGCCATCGGTCGTAAGCAAATGAGTAATTTCTTTAGCTCACACAGTGGTCAATTGAGGACGTGGTCCTTAAATGTGGCCCAGGTCACATGTGCGGTCGCACTTCTCTTAGAATGTGACATGTGACACCACAGAATGTGGTCACTGTGATCGTATCTCATGCGTCCTCAAATACATCGTTAGTGTATCACACTTTTGCGTATTTTCACTTGTACTTAGAGATTTCCACTTGTGTTCTGATAAATCAGGAAGGATCTTAATGCCAAGTCTGTACAGAGCCTAGTCTGTTTGACATGTGTACTGTTGTTTAATTTAATTGTGCTTTCTCAGAGGGACAGCGATCCTTGCGGACTCTGTCCTTGCGAGGATGCTCTGAAGTGGATGACTGGTTCCTGGCCAAACTCCATGTGTTCCAGGACTCTCTGGAGGAACTTGATATCTCTCATTGTCCACGCATTACCACAGGCGGCCTGGCTGCCCTGAGGAATCTCAAGTAATTTAAATATCCAAACACTAACAACATTTCTTAGTAAATGTAACCCATCGCCACTGTTGTGTTAAGTTCTACCTTTTGGTGTTTGCTGTAGGGGACTGCGACATCTGGATGTGTCTTCCCTTCCAGGGATTTCAAGTCCTGGGTTGGTGATCATCCTGCTTGAGGAGATGTTACCACACTGCCAGATCACCGCTACTGGCTACGACCACAGTTTGAGGCAGGAGGGAGGAGAGGAGGAGGAGAAGCACATGCAAGTGCAGGGCTAGAGTATGAACAGGGACTGGAATCAGAAGAGGGATTCAGTGCAGAAAGAGAGTCCTCTGCGAGAGCTCTGTGGTCAGATCAAACGCTAGTCTGGGAAAGAGGGTGTAGTAGAAGGGGTGCGAATGACACAGCCGACAGGAAGCAAGAAGTGTGATTATTTCAGCAAATCAGCCTTCAAAGCGTAATCGTCAGCCCAGTTAATGATGATCACAGAGAAAGTCGAGCATAGAAAGTATTTAGAATTTGACCACTGACATCTGTACATTCTTACAGAAAATTACAGACCCAAACGTAGCTAGATGTAAACATGAGAACTCTAAAAAGAAAGCAAGTGTGCAAAACACTGTACAAAATGTCATCCAAGGTATATTTAAACAGTCTGATTATTCAAGTGTTTTCTATCCCGAGAATCAACTTGTTGTTAAGAGTGATTGTATTTATGATGTTGAATGAATTTTATGAAGTATTTAGTCGGAGTAAAATCAGGTCCATGTCCTACATTGCACTTTGTGTGCATATGTGGTCATGAATAAATATGTTGCTGAAATGTAAATATGAATAAAGGTTTATATCACGATCATAAGTTGTTATCATGATTATTATAAATGTATGGCCTTTACTCAGGAATATTCAAGTCATGATGTATTTCTTTTTGTGTGGAAGCTTATGAGAGAAAAATAAAGCCTATAATCCACTGTGAGCATTGTATCCTGCAGTATCAGATCCTGCAGAGGACAGGTGAATATACCAGTGGCACGAAGAAAAGAAGAGAGCGAATGGGAATGAGGAAATAACTGCTGCTTTTGTATGTAAAGATACCACCGGCATGCCATAAGGTTATTTATCAGTTTTGATAAGAGCAGAGCAGGTCTGTCAATGAGCAACTTTTACTCCACAACCTGTGACGTTTCTACTTAAATTGTCTTTGATTCTACTCATATTAATCAATAGAAGAACACTATACAAATTTAGTTAGTTGACATAAACGAATATATACAGTATAACGTTGGCAACTGGTAGGAACTATACAGCCAATAGGAACTGGGTGGTCACGTGAAACACGGATAGTGTTTTTTGACGGAACACAACAACTCGGGCTAGCTGGGTGTTAGCTCTGTGTTGGTACCTGTTACAACTTCATACAAAATAGCGGATTTAAATTTGTTGTCATTCGGACCCTTTTGGTTGAAGTGTCTGTGTAGACGAATAAATGTCTGATGCATCAGGTAGGATGACTGTCATACGAACACTTAGTGATAATTTCACTTTCGGACGCCGCTTCATCGAATTAATAGTTTAGCTAACCTTCGCCTTAGCTAGCTTAACACAAACATTTCCGTTGTGTGTTTTATATGTTTTTATTGTTCTTTTGCATTTGTAGAACCTCCTAAAAGAGAAGAAGAGGAGGAGATTGCGCCTGAACCAGAGGTGAGAGAAAACCTGCCTGGTTGTAAGCCATCCATCAATATCTTACATGGCACGTCACGTTAAGTTAGCCGTACCACAGACCCAGAATACCAGTCAATACTGTATTTACTGTATATTATTATTATAAGTTCTTGGCACAGCTTAAATTGTGTCCTTTGTAGGAGCAGTCAGGTGACAGCAGTGAGGAGGAGGCTGCAGGAGACTCAGAGAGTAAGTTATGTACAGTCGAGGCATCTGTAACATGCACATGTACTGGTTATGTTAAGGTATTATCCTAAATCATTTGGTTTATTTGAATTATCTATTGTGGGTTTATCTTTCAATGATTGCTACCCTTTGTCATTTAATTTTCCATCTAGTATTTGTTTACACTAATAAGGATTTTAGAAGTTATTTTTTGTAAAATAACATAGTTTGGAAATGGTGATGGGATTCTACCTGGGCTCTTCAACAAATACACATTGTCTCTCACATTTGGAGAATAGGACTTGATAGGACAATGATTCATTTATAATGCTTTGTTGTGACACATGAAACCAGATAAGGGGGCTACCTTCCATTTGAATATTGCACTTGGCCATTTTGCGATACCGAGAATAATGTCATTACGGTAATTGTGCAGCCCTGCTGTGAATTAATTGTTACATCTTTATTGAAACAAATGCTGCCTATTGTGTTACTTTATGTAAAAACCAAATAGCTAATTATCCTGAATCCAGTCTTAAATGCCTTTTTATTAGGACAAGAGTGAATCTAATTATCTTTTACTGCTTTGATTGCTTTTATCATCTTGTCCTCTGTGTTCCTGCCAGTGGACTTCCTGCGCAACATTTTCTCCAGCGCTCTGGGCCTCGGCTCTGCAGAAAAGGTTCTGGATGAGCTGACTTTGGCAGGAGTGGCACGATACATAACCAGTGGAAAATGTCAGTCCCTGTCTGCCATTTATGCTGCATCTATTCAGCCCATCTATTACTGCTTACAAGTATACTCTCGTAATGCATTAATTATTGACTGAGTGAAAGGATTGCCTTCTCACACACAGGTGAAAACATCATCTGCATGGTTGGAGCAGGTATATCCACATGTGAGTGTCCCAGCTGACTGTCAGCAGTTAAAAGTTGTAAATTACTTCTTTTACTACTAATTTAATCATATATTTTTTTACACCATAACTCTGAACCTCAACAGCCGCTGGGATCCCTGATTTCCGCTCCCCTGAAACTGGCTTGTATGCAAATCTACAGAAATATAACCTGCCCTACCCAGAGGCCATCTTCCAGATAGACTACTTCAAGGTTTGGTATTGGTTTCTATAAAGAAGTTTAAGTTTGAAACAGTTTGCTATTTATAGTTTTTGAAATATTTGATTCATATTTGACATCTTGTATTGTGAGAAAATATGTTCCCCGATAATTATTGTACAGATGTTTCAGCCCCATATATTTCATATTTCAGTGAGAAAACCGTAATATCTTTTACAGTAAAATTCCTTGACTATTATGTCTGGTTGCTCACTACACCCTCTTACTGTCATATGATAACATTATTTTTTGACTTGCAGTATTCATATTCAAATACTCACTCTGAACTTTTCTGTATCTTCTATCCTAGAAACATCCAGAGCCATTCTTTGCCTTAGCCAAGGAGCTTTACCCAGGACAGTTTAAGGTACAACAAACTTTTCCTGCTGCCAAGTATGCTACATATTAAATTGAGAAAATGCAATAATCACATTGTAATATATCAGATTTTTTTTTTCATGAGATGTAATTTGTCTTGTTTGTTCTCTACTTGGTGCCCAGCCAACAATCTGTCACTACTTCATGAAGTTGCTGAAGGACAAGGGGCTCCTGAGACGTTGCTACACGCAGGCAGGAAAAACACCCAGCATCCAGTCACCATACTGCACACAAGGTTCACAGTACTGATATTCATGTTTGTGATCATTCAGAATATTGACACCCTGGAGCGCGTGGCCGGGTTCGAGGGCGGGGACCTAATTGAAGCTCATGGAACATTTTACACATCCCACTGTGTCAGCTTCAGTTGCCGCAAAGAGTACAACCTGGACTGGATGAAAGGTGTGTTGTGCTTATGTTAACTTCTGTATGTAACAACAAGAGTCTGGAAATGTTAAGTTGTTGTGATTTCAGATGTTTGGGTCTCAAAGCTCCTCCTTCTGCCTTGTAGAAAAAATCTTTTCTGACGACATTCCCAAATGCGACAAATGCAGCAGTCTGGTTAAACCAGGTTAGTCGATCTTTTTGTCCCTTTCTCTTTTCTTCTATTTTAGTCCTCAAATGATTCTAATGTTCTCATGTGAAGACCCACCAGCGCTAAGAAAAACAACCTTTTATCTCAGTGTCGTGCAAATTCTAATCATAATACCATCAACTGTGTCCCTCCCTTTTGTTTACCCAGATATTGTCTTCTTTGGAGAGAGTCTACCTGTGCGGTTTTTCACTACAATGAAGATGGTGAGCAGATGTGTTGGTTTTCAAGCTTGAATGCATGTTTGGACAGGATGTGATGAAATCTCTTTTGCATTTTGTAACTCCTTGTACACTTTGTTGTTAACCTCCAGGACTTTCCTCGTTGTGATCTTCTCATTGTAATGGGGACGTCCCTGCAGGTCCAACCTTTTGCAAGTCTAGTCAGCAGGTAGTGTCTCTCACATTTCCCATTCCTGAACCGATGAACCCGACCACAAACAACAATACTGGTCTCTTCCTGTGTTTTTTACAATTCAGGGTTTCAAAAAACTGCCCGAGATTGCTCATCAACATGGAGAAGGCAGGGCAGGTGAGCTTTCAGCCCTCCATTAAGAAATGTGTCTTCAATTTGTATTTTTTGTTTTTTCTGCTGTAGATGTTGTTTCTGGGATTCTATGTGCAGATTTGTGTCTGTGTTTGTCTCTGCAGGCTGACCCAATGTTAGGGCTGCTTGGTTTTGGAGGAGGAATGGACTTCGACTCTGACAAGGCGTACAGGTGATGCAGCTACTTCTCTTCACCAACTGCTCATGTCTGATCTGAAGTCAGATGATCTGATATGTGCCAGTCCAATGAACAGAATAAGATATTAGCAAATATATGGAGGAGATTTTTGAGTCTAGGTTGATAAGAGGTTTTTAAAAGTCTACAGATGGAATTTGATATCGTAGACGCAAGTACATGCCACCAGAGGGTGCCAAAGCATCATCCATTATGATAATTGAGTGTTTAATGTCCCAGGATTCGCTTGTAGTGATGAACCAAGATACATTTATTAGAGACTCCCTAAGGTCCACATACACACGCACAAAAAAAACTAACATTAGATATCTTCTATGTTATTATGACACTAGAAATATTTCCAGTTTATTAGGAAGCTATGGTGAATTACTATACCGGTGTCATATATGTAGACTGTGTGCTTCATGGGTGTTCATGATGAGCTGGTTTATTTTGATGAACTGGTTTATTTTGAAATGCAATCATTTAATGTATTTATATTTTTGGTATCAAGAATCGGAAGTAGTTAGTGGTATTGGTACCAACTACCAAATTTGTGGTTTCATGACCCGCATGACTACGCAGCAGGCAGCTGTAAAAAAGCTGTAGCAGGTCAGACAACACTACTTCCTCATCAGTAACCAGACACAGTTAGCAACTAGCTGGCTAACATGAGGAAGAGCTGAGTGTATTTGGGAGTCTTGATTGCAGGGTAGGATGGAGCTGGTGAGGCTGTGCCTTGTGTCTGGCCAGGATATGACGCAAACAAACATTCACCAGGGCAAAGTGCAACACTAACATAAACCTCAGACAACCAAAACCAATATTTGGTCTGTGTCTGACAGATTCTGCGTTCAAAGGCTTATTTGTTTATCAGTTCAAAAAAGTTCAAAAAAACTTTGTCATTCACAACTAACCTGTTTATCAACAATAACCTTTAGCGCTACTCTTAACGGTGAGGTTAACAACTCACCTCTTTGGTACTCAAATGTGTGTCCTATGTCATTAAACCAAAACAAAGTGGCAGCAGATTCATCCCTCACAAACCGAGGATCAATTTCTATAGCAGTGATGAAAAATAGAAAATTATGACTCACATTCATTTTGATTTTAGCGAAGTGCATCAACAGCTTAATGGATCCTTTTTAAGAGATAAAACATGAAAACTGGTTTAACCGTTGTATCTGTGGACTGTCAGTGTTGTGATAATGGTGTGTGCATTGGAATCAGAAACAAAGAAGTGGAATGGAGGCTTGTCCAGACTCTAATAGGTTTTCTTTCCCCTCTCCAGAGATGTGGCTCACATCAGTGCATGTGACGACGGCTGTTTGGCTCTAGCTGACCTGCTGGGATGGAAGGTAAGTTAATGAAGGCTCTTTCATGATTCTGGCGTACATTTAAGGTCGCATTTCTCATGTTGGTGGAGCACAATTGTCTGTAATATTGTTATCACTTCAGTCAGGAGTTAATTAAGCTGATGTAAATGCAGCTGTTACATTGTGAATTCACTTTCACATTAGTCATGAAAAGTCTCTTGTTGTCCTTCCCACCTCTCGGTCTCGTCTCTCCAGGCTGAGCTGGAAGAATTGGTGAAGCGGGAGCACGCCAGGATTGACAGTCAGGACAAGGAGGAAAAGTCCGGCGAGAGTAAAGGAGCTGAAGCCAAAGCGAGCTCTTCATCGGTGGCACCAGAGCCCAAAAAGGAAGAGTAACCAATTAATCAAAGCTACTGGAGTTATGTCATAGTTTGGAGATGGCCCTTAAAGGGAGATTAGGGTTGCAGGGTTTTTGTTCGCAGCTGAAGCTTTGGGTGCCGTCTGTCTGAAAACAGAGAACTTATTATTAATGTGGACATTTACAACAAACACGGGACGTCTGACATCCCATGCTTTTGTTTGTATCCCTTATTTGCACTTTAGTGACATTAATATACTTCAGATTTTTCTTTTTATTAACTCTCAGCTGCACGTCATTTTCTAATGAAGTTACCGATGTGTGTTTTACTCCGACAGACTGTACAGTATAAGTATACATCTGCCTTTAACAATGCAGTGTTGAAGGTGGCGATTGTCTCCAAAAATCACAGCAGTGTGATACTGAAAGGAAAGCTGGAATATTACCTGCTGACCAATTGAATACACCTGATGAACTGGTTTGATTGAGCCACTTCAGCTCTTTTCACCGTCAAAGATTTCAGATTAACTTAAGTTTCCAAAAAAAAGAAAACCAGGCTAATCGAAACCACCTGATCAGTCAGCGATCTCATAAAATAATTTTATGTACCAGAAATTGAGCTTTCTTGTAGGTATAGTAGGTAGTAAATATAACAGTAGGGCCATACGAGGAACTTTTAAATGTCTTATTTTTTGAATGAAAAGTTTTTTTTTATGTGATCTTCCATTACTTTTACTTACTTTAATACAGCCTTCAAGGCCTTCCTGACACCAATTGTTTTCTATGTGATGTATCCATCATATGAAACATAACAGAAACTTTCCACTGAAATGAAGTGACCCTGTGAAAACTGCTTATATGTTCATTTAACTATTTATTCTAGTTGTAGAGAGCATGGGTCCAATGAGTAAGGAGCAGAATATCTGTCCAAAACTAATTGAAACTAATCTTGAAAGTCTAATTGTTGAGACTGTCTCATAGAAGAGTTCAACTATCTCCATACAGCAAGTGCTCAAACACATCCAGGTAGCTACTGTAGGTAGACACTCTAGTAAGTTAATCGATAACTAAATAAGTTGCATTGAAGGTTCCCAGAAATATTAGAATAATCTACTCTTAGCTATAAGACAGGTGGATGAAAAGATTGGATTGGCTGATACGACCTTATCACAGATCTATTTGATCTTCATCTTAACTGGCTGAAAAAGCAGCTAGGAATATTAACACTAACATTACAGAAATGCCAAGCATGCTTGTCCACCAGAGCGACAGAGAAATGTATTATTCAACTGTCAAGTGCATATCTTGGTCACAATTCAATAAAAACTACCATGATTTAAGAATGTTTGTGTGGTCTCTTTATGTGAAACACAAAATACCTGCAATCAGAAACTATTGACCCATTATCCTTCTGTTTGTTGAGTTATGCTGAACAACCTTAGCTTCTTAATTAGATTATCTTAATAGGTAAATGATCACATTAAATATGAGAAATGATAAAAGTCCTCAATAATCAACGTCAATTCTTCATCTCAATCAGTTGTTGCACCAAATCTAACCGGTTTGAATATAATAAGTTCCTGTGGTTAAAAGGTAGATTTTGTTGTGTTTCTCAGGGTGGTATTTGTTGTGTCGTCTTCATGGCAGCGCAACACCTCTAAGGTTATTTCAGAGGGTCTCTGGCTCGGCTTCATTGTTGTCTGCTGTGTTGCCAGGAAATGGTTTTAACCAGAAAGTGACAGTGCTGCTTGCTAAAGGAAGACAATGAGCCTTCTTGCCACAGAGATGTTGGCCAATCACCTCTTGCTGCGATCTCTGTGAGAGAACAAGAATATAATGGAAATGTCACACCAAAACACACACACACACACACACACACACACACACACACACACACACACACACACACACACACAGACAGAAAAGCCAAAGCCAAGTCTGGGAATGATTATTAAACTTGTGCTGCCCGATGAAATCTGCAATACTTACGACCACAGAACCTCCAGAGCTGCATGTTCAGGACGACTGTCGGTTCTCAACTTTCAAGTCTTTATCACTCCTTTTTTCTGTCGATGAGACAGACAGGTGTATTTTCATTGCTCACACTGCACACAAGTGTCTTAACCACATGCAGACTTGAGAGGCGGGCCAGAAATGACGTGATAGAAGATCAGCTGAACAGTTTACATTGAAATTGAAAGTGCATTCGCTGCCAGCATGAGACAGAAGAAGGCAAACGTGGCAGCCGTCATGCATCATATTCTGCACATTACACCAGTGAACGTGTTGAGGATGCATATCTGAGGAGCATGTGGACTCTCCATTTTAGCCCTTGTTTAGCTCTTAAGTAACAGTCTGTGCCGCGCTGTGAGGAAGAGTTCAAGACAACGAAGATTGTAACATGGGGAGAAGTTTGCAAATAGTGTAGAGAAGAGAAGAACCCCATGAACTGAACCAGCCTTACCCAAACATGTAAGTATTATTTTCATGAAGTCAATATGTTTATGCTCCAGTCTTATAGAGATTCTGTTTAATTTTTTTTATTATTAAAATGTAAAATCATACATGAACCCCATATTTTGTCTCAGATCATGAAGGCATCAGCAGTTTTTCTCTATTTTGTTTATTTTGTTGCACTGGTATGCTGTTTGTTCATGCATGAATATAAAGGTGTCTGTATGTTTGTGCCCAGGGCAGGTCACAGGCCAATTAATGGGACAACAGCCATCCCGTTGAGGAGAAGCAGGCAGAGACTTTCGCTCCTTGAGCAGCTGAAAGACTGCCAAGATGCCTGGTGCCCCGGGGCACCCTGGGATAGAGAGGGAGCTCACGCTGCCATCCAGGGAACACCTGCTGGGGTGAGCTGTCCTTCTCCCTAATACAAAGATCCGGAGATCAATCGAAGAGTCTTGCTCTTTGACATCAGGACTTTAATCATGATAAATCCTCCTTTAATGCCGTTTCACTAGTTCACAGAGTTTATTGAACTAAGGCATTGTGCCACAACGTGTAAAATAGTATTTAAGTCTTTAAGGAAAAACAACCAGTAAGTGCAGTGTGAATCCTCACCTCCTCCATCTTTGAGGTGATCTACTGGCTGACGCTCCCTAACAGGAGAGGAACCCAAAGGCTCGACTCACAGACGCAGTCCTTTGGATTTGGTACAAAGAGGTCAGTTCAACAGGAGGCAAACAGAGTAGATATACCAGGAGGGCAGGATAAGTGGACACAAGTGGAGCACAATAAGATGGCAGGTTATCATCCAGGTGGGAAACACAGGAGACCAGGGAGTAAATGTAAAATACAAGGAAAGGTATGTAAAAAAAAGACTTGGTGTTGTAATTTCATACTCATACATTAAAAGTTATAAATTCAGAACTCCATCTCTCAGTTTCAGTCTCTCTGCTTTCTCTTTTATTAAGTGTCTTCTCTCTAACCTCACCCTATTCATATGTAAACCAAATTATATCATCCAGTCAGCAATTGGTCAACAACTTTCTTCTTCTGGACCTCAGTTACATTTTTAATCCGTATTCATCATCGCAGTGATATCTGTGTGGTACATTTTCTGTCACAAAGGGAGTATCCTTAGTCAGACTGAAAACTGGCCTACCCTTTTCTGACAAATGCAAGAAGTTCCTTTTTCTGTTTTAGTTCGGAAAGCACTGCAAACACCTTTTTGGGGGGGGCTGAATGCAGAAGTAGAGGTGGTTAAAAGTGAGTGCACATCAGGGAAATGACAGTTGGAAATGGACTCAACTCATGCAGAGAGAGGTTGTGAGAAGGACAGAAAAAGGTAAACCTTGCACATCCTTCATCTCAGATGTTTTGACTTTAAACAGGTAAATGCAAACAACTACCATGAAGTATTTTGTTTTTGGTGCATCAAATGCAAATAACTACCATGAAGTATTTTGTTTGTGGTGCAGCTCCTCTCAAGAGTTTCATACATCAGTGTATGAAACTCTTGAGAGCACATCACAGAACTGGTCCAACTGATTTTCGTAGGCTAGTCAATTTGAGCTTGAATGGTTTCCAGTACATCTTCCTTTGAATCAAGAGCATGATTGACTAAACTATTTGTTCATACGACATCTCCTTTTCTCACCATACTGTATGTCTGTGTTCTCAAACTTTGGTGACTTGTAAA
Organism: Macroramphosus scolopax; assembly: GCA_901007825.1. Classification (NCBI taxonomy): domain Eukaryota; kingdom Metazoa; phylum Chordata; class Actinopteri; order Syngnathiformes; family Centriscidae; genus Macroramphosus; species Macroramphosus scolopax. The sequence goes on along the minus strand of CAAKHC010008394.1, from coordinate 10,894 downwards.
GAACTCCTGTCTATTTCTGTTCATAGCGAACATAAAGCCACTTCCTCTGTTCGTGTGTAAATGTTCGCACCTCTGAATTCAGTTGGGGTGATGAAACACGAGTGAGCCATTGGTTTGCTGCACTTGGTATTGCATGTGCTTTTTACCCAAGTTCATTGTGTCTCAACAGTTTATTCTGTATCAGTCGCTTTTTCCAAAATAGGCAATACGATCAAACCGAAGAAACATAAAATTTGTTAAGCAAAGTTACATATGTAACATGTCACGGGCGTACATATGTGACACTCTTGGTTGTTACATTTATGTGAAGGACTTTTTAAGTCTTAAGCAACAATGAAAGTTTACCTCCTGAGCTATTTATTTATTTAATTCATTGATCTTGCAAGTGACCCGGCAACATGATGGATGAACCCAATAAACACGTACAAAACTCAGTTTAATAGTGCTATAATTTACTAAAAACAACATCCTAAAGTAAAAACCTCTTTGACTTTTAACACAATGATGAGACAAAGATCTTCTGGATGCAAACATTTCGATCAGAATGGATGATAGAGATTAGCCGTTTCGCTGCGCCAAGTGTTAGCTAAATGCTACAGTCAGCATGCTACACACAGCGACGATGCTAACATGCAGCCGGCCTGCAGCCATGTTCAACATCTTATTGCCTGTTAGCTAACACAGGCTGATTGGATTGTTATCAGTTGTTGCTGGTATTTGTGCATGAACCAGTGAATAACCAGGAAGTAGAAATATAAATGTGACAGCACACATGACAGCGCGACATCCCGGCGTTAGCAGCGATAGAAGCAGTTACCATTCATCTCACATTTAAAACCAAGCGTGTTCCTCCCCAGTTCAGGATAGGGTAGTAAAGGATGCAAAATGTTGAGCTTGGATAAAGTAGTTTGACTGCAGCCTCTCTTATGAGCTCGCTCTCTCCGCAGCTTTCAGTTGTATACCGTGGTCTTCACCACGAGATGAAGCTGGATCAAAGTTGTTTAGAAATCATCAGGTGGACTTGAAGATGCACAACTGTCACTGAACCAGGGGTTAATGTTTATTTGTTCTGATGGATTGATTGGACTCTTGCTTCAGAATGATTTAACTTTTTTTTATTATAAAGATTATTGCATAATTTTTCATTATGAGGCTCAATAAATTGCGTACATTTCATCCAGATAGTACACAGCCTCTTAAGACTTTAAAAAAGTAGGTATTTGATGATGCGATATTTCATTTTTATCGTCACCTACAAGGTGATTGACACAAGAATACTACAAGAATACTGTATGTGAAGGTCACTGTGGCTCCTAACCAGCCACTATAGAGTCGTACCAGGCTCTCTGATGGTGGTAAAACCTGAAGGGAAAATGAGTTCATGATTCACCTTAAAGATAAATTCAGGCTGTGTCACAGAAATACTGAGTCATTGACTGAGTGCTGAATTTTCAAACTCTTTTGTTTTTCTTTTGTTTCCATATTAGTGGTTTGTCGTCACTTCAGGGTTTCTGCACCGTCTGGTTGCTACAGAGCCACGGTTGGTAGATGGCCTGAGTTAAGAGGAAGCGTCTTCCTGCTCAACACGCCTCCGTAAAACTTCAAATACTGAAATGAGTCACCGTGTCTCTCCCTCCAGAGTTTCCTGGTTGTACGTGGCTCTGCCGTGACATCCCAGGCCAGCCTGCTGTGTGTGTCTGCTGGGGAGACTGAAGCTGTTCTTGATTATAACATCACAAGCAGAAGCAAAGGTATGGACACAAAACATGTAGCTCTCTCTCTTTCTCTCTCTTTCTCTCTCACTGTGTGTGTGTGTGTGTGTGTGTGTGTGTGCGTGCGTGCGTGCATGTGTGCGCGTGTGTGTGTATGTGTGTGTGTGTGTGTGTATGTGTGTGTGTGTATTTGTGCTAAAGTTACCAGGGTGTCTATTGAACCATTAAACAGATAAAGGCCTTTCTCAAACACAGTGCAGTGTACCGAGCAGAGGTGATGCAGGTTTGCAGATGGCAGTTAAATATAAAACTCCTCCAGGGCACTGTCAAACTGCACATACTAGTTTAAATACAAGTTATTGACTCCTGCATGTTAATGAGCAGATACACACCCAACTATGTTCCTCTCACTAGTCTGAAGATGTATGTGGTATGCCGACATGCTCAACATTTAAAACCACACTGCATCAGAAAATAACAGACTTTGTTAGAAGATAAAAGTGATGAAACGGTCGCACGGTCCCCCTTTAGTCTTCCTTGTTTAAGTTGCACTGCCCACTCTTACTCTGTTTCTCTGTCTCAGTCTTCCAGCTGTCCGACTCCCGTCTGTCTTTCTCTGACTTGTCACAGTTGGTTCTCTTCTACTCTCTGAGCAGGTAAGCACTTGCTGTGTCAGTGGTTCCTTTTAGTTTGTTGTGGTATTAAAGGTGCACATTGACCCTAAATACAGTGGAAACACCAAAACAAAAAAAAACATGCCTATATAATCTGGTGTATTGAATATGCTGCTGTGATTATCAGTTATTGTATCCTCACAAATCTTTTTCTTCATTCTAAAGTCAGTTGAATATTTTGTCTTTCACTGTGTTAGAGATGTGTTGGCTCTTTGTCTCTCCATTCCTCGGCGGATCTGCAGTATAAGCGGGACAAGCCAAGATCGTCTCTCCCAGCTTGATCCCAGTGAGTCCTCCCACATTGCCCTCCAATCATCCTCCTGAAGAAGCAACTCAAAAATACAAAAGAAATTATTTCTGTGAATCATTGTAGTAAGTTTGATTTGTTCGATCAAATGAGTCAGTGAAACAGCATGTGGATGCAAGCATACTTCATTGTCTTATTTATTAAACTTCTCTATCACAGAAACATGGCTCAACCCAGCAGCTGATGAAATGACCCAAACAGAGCCAAATACTGCGATGTGCTCCATACAGGTAGTGTGTGTGTGTGTGTGTGTGTGTGTGTGTGTAACTCCTGAGACCCGTTCCTTTAGAAGAACACTTATTTCTCTCCTGAAAGCGGCCATAAAAGAGGTCTTGCAGGGACAGTTCCTGTGGTCGTAACAAGCACAACCACGTGGGCCGCCCTTAATGGCTTCCCGGGGTGGAAAACAACCTGTTTGCCGTAACTTTGCCGTCAGTTGTGGCTCAACACATATTGGTCAAAGTTCACTGTTGTCATTGTTTTGTTTGGGCGACCTTCCGAATGAATCTGGCTCCAAATGGTTACATCAATATCTGAGTCTGCACTGCAGTGGAAGCAAAGAAAGATTAAAGGATCAACTAAGTGGCCCTTCCTGGAAATGTCCGTGTGATCTGGCGAGTGCCAGAGTCCCTGCGGTGGAGAAGCAGCTGTACTGGAGCATTTAGATGTTAAGGAGAAAGATGCTTTTTTCAGTAGTTGGCTGAGAGCAAATAAGCTAAAAGGAGACGAACATTCATCAGGTTTCCGGGTGAAAGAGTGTATGACCTGTGTAAATAGACTTAACCGACACGTTTTGCCATATCAGCGTTAGAATGTGACAGATGATAAATCAATGTTGTGTTTAGAGCTTATAAATCTGCCAGTCCTAATCCTTACCCCTTTACTGTGTTGTGATGTTTATCTGTAGTTGACCTCCACCAACGGGGCTCTGTGTATCATCAATCCACTTTATGTTCATGAGCACGGAGATGATTGGCTGACGAATCAGGCAAGTGGTGCCACACAGTCACCAAAATATAAGCGAGAGCGACGCCTGAGCACCACTCGTGCATGGAGCGGGGCGGGGCTGCAGAATAAACGAGCCATCTCATTGGACCAGGAGTCTTCAGCTGACAGTGAAAATAATACAGGTAACAACTGATTTCTTTTTGATTATAAACCTAGAATTTAATCAGAATGCTGCTGTTCCTGCTGCTGATGCTCTCACCTACCCCTGTGATTTTTAACCATGCAGGTGGTGTTCATGTTTGTTTAAGATATCGACAGCATTCCATTTTCTTTAACTCCCCATAAGAGTGTTCCTAAAATAGGAGAAAACATCTACCTCACTCTAACCAATTTAAAGAAATAAAGAAATACCAACATATATCAGTTTCTTGCCAGTTTGATCAGGAGATCACTACCACGTTTCTATCTGTTGATTTGAAGTGGACATTTTGCTGCCCTTTGCATAAAGACTGGCAACAACAGGAAACTGCTGGCTGTCTGAGGTTTTAAAAAAAGTTGGCTACCAGTTCCTTCAAAGCTCTATCAGACACTTGATATCTCTATTCCTGCTGCCTGGAAATAGTTTGAGGAAATAATGTCCTGAAACCACAACTTGTTCTTGTTCTTTCATGTTTGTTTGTGTAAGGGTTAAACAACAAGCTATAATGTGTTTACTAGTAAAGAATAGAGGTGCTACTGGTCTCTTTTCACTTGTGCCAAGTTAGCGGTCACTCTTGTGGTCAGTCTTTATGCTTAGCCAAGCTAATAGTCCTCTGGCTGCTTCCTCATATTGGACATAGAGTTGCAGCTTTCTCTGGCATATGAATCCGTCCTTATTGTAATTCGTGTGAGTATATACACCGATCAGCTATAACATTTTTATTATTATTATTCAAAAACACTGTGTAAACATGCCTTTGTCAAATGGCCTACAGGCCGTAATTGCCTGAAGTTGTGCAGCTGATTTTGAAGAAGCAACCCAAGGCTGTCTGTGGAATATACAGTATATATTAGGTACTCTGCTCAGGTGTTTATGTGGTGCTCATGTCGTGTTTATAATCCCTATTTGATATGTCCAGGTCTAAATAGAGCCAAATCGGCAGATTATCCACCAACCTCATCAACATCAACTGTCCCAGTAGGGGTGGTCCTCAGGAGGACTAGCCAATATTCTTCCTCCACCCCCCCAGACAGAGACAGCACAGGGAGCTCTTCCCCCTCCGTCCTTATGAGTATGGACAGCACAGCACCTGAGCTGCAGCTCCGTGGCAGCCCCGTGCTTCTGTCTCCTCACAGGGTATCCTGGATTGAGGATGGAGTCTGGCTGCCTCCACCCAGGCCTTCCTCCTTGCTTCACCCCCCGTCACTGGAGCTCGACTCACTGTCAATCAGCAGCATAGAAGAAGAGCAGGAGTATCAGCCGCCTAGTCCGACACCTCGCCCCCAGTCGTCGCACAGATTGACGGACAAAGTCATATATCGGCTCTCAGCTGTGGGCCAGGCTCTCAGTGGGCTGGTGTGTCCAAAGAAAAGACTGACCAATCGAGTGCTGGAGCTGAGCGAGCGGAAAGGTGTGACATTCGCAGAGGCAGTGAAGGAATTTTTGGAGATGACCAAGAAGAGAGGTACTGATCCTGGGGAGGTCACAGGGTCAGAGTTCTTACAGGAGGTGAGGTCATCCATGACATCATTAAGGGAAACGCTGTTGGACTACCCGGAGATCCAGGCACTGCTGGACAGTATAACTGACCTAAATGAGTCAGAGATCGGTGAGTTGGCCGACAGCCTGAAAATATAGTAATATGTACTTCACAATGTTCATGATTAAATGACAGAAGGCTCTAAACAAGCCTTTTTTGCCTGAAGATCACTTTGCCTTCTTCCTTGAGAGTATTAAAACAGCCGTGCTTCTTTCTATCACCTTTAACTTCTCCATACATGTCTCTCCTTTAGACTCTCTGGTGGAGTTCTCCCTGCACAAGGTAGCTCTGAAGCCCGTGGCCACCCTCCTCTACTCCTACATTCACACCTCCCGCACCAAGGACGGCACTCTCCAGCGGCTGCAGACTAACCTGCATGTGTTGGAAGAGAACGGGGTGGAGGGGCTAGGGGGGTCAGCAGGTGTAGGAGTTCCTAATTCTGAAATCCTGGCGCAGATCCAGCAGAGGTGGACTACTATGCATGAGGCCTATTCCCCAGAGAAGAAGGTCAAGATCCTGCTCAAAGTGTGCAAGAGTATTTACCACAGCATGAGCGCCAATGCGAGCTCAGCTACGGTCGGGTTTGGAGCTGATGATTTCCTGCCCTGCCTGACATGGGTGCTGCTCCGTAGCGATCTTGTTACTCTACAGCTTGACATCGACTACATGATGGAGCTGCTGGACCCAACACAGCTACAGGGAGAGGGTATGTCAGATAATTCACCCTCATACACAAATCACCACCAGTGTAAAGGTTGGCTCATTGAAATCGCTATTGGTCTTTCTTTCCTAAACCTTTCACATCATTCTAAATGGTCTGCATATTTCTAACTCCAATACAGACATATTTCTCAGTGTACTGATGATTACAGCTGATTGTTTGAGTTTTAATTATCTATATATCAAAGAATGTGCCTGTTGTACAATGTTGTGCTGGTGAGGCAATGAGGAACCAGAGACTTTGCAGTGGTGGTCAGGAAATGGAGCCGCGGTATCGATATCTGACTCAGCTAGTCATGAGTGGTCAGTTTCCTGCAAACAAGATTACTACGTTTTGAAACAAACAATGATGGTTCGCCTCTCGGCTCTCTTCAGTAAAATTCCCAATCCTAGTCCTAAATGCCTCCACAACTAATATGATATGTCTGATATGGCGTCTATCAGTATTATGTCTTATGGGTCCAACCAGTTAAGTTACATCACAATTAGGGAATTAGTTTACAATCACATCGCATGACATAACACAAACTTTGTAAAGGATTGAAAATACCTGGTGCTCCTGGCCTCCAGATACAGTTGTGGGCTTGATTCCCAACATGTCTCATTTAGTGGTTGGTGTCCAACTGCTTCTCAAGAATTAAAGTCACAGTTTGTCTTCTCTTTGCATTTCCATATCAACAGGTGGCTACTACCTTACAACGCAATATGCTGCTCTCTACTACATCAGCAGCTTCCAACCACGCCTGGCTGCCCGTCAACTGAGCATTGAAGCCCAACACTCTCTCAACCAATGGCATCGCAGGCGCACCAGGCACTGCAACAAATCTCGATGCAGCAAGCGCAGACAGACCATTAGCTGGCAGAGGGGCCTCCAGGTTGCTGAGACAGACAGTCAGAATAAAGAGGAAAGTGGGGAGGAACAAGTAAGCATTGATGAGCCTCCACAGCAAACAGAAAGCAGCACAAAGACTCTGCAGCTGCTGGAGGAAGAGGACACAGACTCTTAACATAGGGATGGACAGACAGGAGATGATGACAATGGTGGGCTGGGAGCACGGAATGAAATGAAAACCATTACAATCTGTTGACTGGATGTTTTTTCTCACACCCTCCCTGAAGCTGCATCATAAACTCCTGAACAGGTTCCTCTTCTAAAGAGGCCAGTGTGTCGTTAACATACTGCTGTCAGTGAATCAAGAAAGTGTGTTTTACTGATTATACTGTAGTTTGTTGTTCCCAACCTGATCCATCAGGAAGATACAGTATCTGACCAGTTACAAGAATAAAAACAGACAGAGAAGAGAAAAAGACTATTTACTTGTGTTGTTTGTTTTGATGAAGCAATCTGAGAGGGGAAAAATCGGTCACACTTCACTGCACACTGAGTCTTCAAACTGAGGTGAGAGATCACAAGGCTCATAAATCCAATAAATCCAAAAATGTGTTGCATAAGAAAGTCTAGCCATTGTTTGACACATCCTTCAGGTTTTAATAAACACCTTCCTGGGACTAGATTACTGATTCGTTTGGAGGCTGTTCTGTTCAGAAAATCTTGTATATGCCTGATAATTGAATATATTATCATTTCAATGTTTAATTATATGAAAACGAAGGTGAAGATGTACAAAATGAATAAATAAAATGTTTTGGTGGGACAAAAAACTTCTGCTCGGCACCAACCTTAGGGACAGAAAATGAGTAGAAATACATGTTTACTGCTGAAGTTTATTCAACATGCAAAAGAAGACAATATACACAAACAGACTTTTCCGTTTCAAACCACCAGAGGGCAGCATTACACCTCTTGTGAGAAGTAAAGCCATCATCCTCTCTCAATGTTTCATTTACAGTCTGCAAGATGAATACGTTTTAATTTTAACGGAACAATGAGTTAGTGCTGTATTTTGAAGGGAAGCCCTTGAAACAGACACAACCTGCCGCGAAACAGTGCGAGTCTGAGTTGTAGCTCCAGTCAGATGGAGATAGAGACGGACCCTTAACTGGGTGACCGCACTGAAGAAAGAAAAACAAATCTGAGCCCAAATTCACAGAGCATCAATCCTGGCTATCCTGAAAACAAACCAGAAGAGCCGATTACAAAGAAAAGAGGACGAATATCATCGTGGTATTTCCTTTATGATCTGTTGCATTTATTATTTGTTGTGATTATCATTTTTGGCTTTTAATTTGACATGGGCACAGGAAGTGTTGACTTTGTATTAACAGCGTAATTCAATAACTGTATCAGGTCAAACGGTAGCGGATCAAACTATTACTACTTTAGATTACCTTCCAATACATTACATTACTTTAGAGTACTTTACATCACGTTAGATTACTGTAGATTACTTTGAATTACTTTAGATTACCGTACATTACTTTACGATACTTTATATTACTTCAGATTACTTTACATTACTTGAGATTACTTTACATTACATTAGCTAACAGCTAACTTTTACAACACTTCAATTAGCTAGTTGAGGGACTCGGCTAGCTAACTGAGGCTAGTTAGCCTCATTAGCTCAATGAGAAGTAGATGGAGTTTGCAGGGGAAGGAAGGTTAAACAAAACAAGACTGCACCAAAGAGGAAAACAAAACTGGAAAAATGGAAACTAAAGCCGCTGACTTGTTATTTTGGGATGTTTTACCCGGAGGGACTGTGGCATCTGTCCTCCATATCTGCATTAGTACAGGATTAGGAAGAGAATTCCTCACTGCTGTTTGAAGAGGAGGGTGATATCAGTTAGCAGCTGATAATGTAACCGGTCTGAGGATTGGACTTGAAGATGGCTGAGGACAAAGACAAGAAGTCACACACGTTAGCGTTGGGAATGTTCTGGTTTATTTACAAGTTCTTCTATCACATATATCCATTTCTTCATTATTCCGGTTTGTTGGTTAAAAACCCATTAATCGTAATTGTCGGATCATGTATATTGCAATTATTCTGAAATAGTTCAAATCAAATCGAAAATGATTAGCTTAAGACAGTCTCTGAACAAGAATTCTGTTGTAAATGCCACATCAACACACATTCTGCATGTTTGTTAACATTTCCGAGATGACAATACTAACTAAACATCATAACTGTAATGACGATTATGAACTGTGAGGGTATACTTTGTTATATTTTGTCTGTTTCTTATATGTTCATCATGATTTGAATGCGTGAGGGATCTCATTTTAAACAAGCCGTTGTGCTTTTATGAGCGATCCAGTTTAGAGGACCTTGAATTGTGAACTGTACTTGTACTGCTTCCATGTCTTTCTAAATAAAGCATTCAATCAATCAATCAAAAAACATGAATTTGCCATTTAACTTATACAAGATACACAATTAGCATTACACCATGCTTCAATTACACTCGCAGAACAATGACAGTGCATAATATGTCATACATCTTATTTGTCTCGGACCCAATTCACCCTGACATTCAACGTGATGTGAATTAATCACCGGCATGGCTTTACCCACTTCTGGTTGTAGGTTGTACTAATGACTCTCCCATCAATCTACATGCAATTAAATACCTGACACTTAACATTTAACTTCATCATTGACACCAGGGAAATAACAAAGAAACGTGCCATAGCTCCAATCGACACTAAAAGAGGAGAGCTAAGATAAAAGAGAACACTCAGCCACCTGGCAGATTTGGTGGAAGTTCACACTCTGAATTCATATTGACTTCCTCGGTGGGGGTAATGATAATGAAGGTCATGCTGTACTGAAGAAGAAACTAGTGTCTGCGACCAGAAAACTCATCTGGAAAAAGATAAATAAGGTAATACATTTTGTGACAAGAAGGGTAATTTTGTCATTGACATAAATACAAATAAATAATCACATTTCTTTTTTTTGCAAGTGGAGTCGCCTCCTGTTGGCCATTAGAAAGAATGCCGGTTGCATTGGCGGTTGGCCATTGAACCATTGGCCGGTTCTTGCATTGGCTTCACCCCTCTGACCCAGGAGGTTTGTTCATTTCTTTTCTACTATTTCTGCATTTTCCTATCATATCGCTTTTTGTTGATTAATTAGGACATTATTTTTGTTATTATTATGTACCCAACAGTAATAACATTAAACTGTTACCAAAATACTTAATGAATGCACATACATTGGGCTGGAACACATGTCAATAGTTATGGAGGGGGCCGCTTATGTAAATGTACGTACGTACACACACACACACACACACATAGTCATATGTACACACACACACAAACACATACAGCTTCATGCAAAAACATATGGAACCGTCTCGTCACTGCATTCTTAATGACCCGGCCAATCAAATTTGCCTAATGAGACATCCGGCATTCTGCCTTTATGTCCATGTCCAGCCCAGAAACAGCTGGGCCTTCACACACACACACACACACACACACAGACACACACACACACACACACACACACACAGACACACACACACACACACACACACACACACACACACACACACACAACACACACACACACACACACACACACACAAACACACACACACACACACACACAACACAACCATACACACACACATAATACATATACAGACACACACACAGGCTGCAGACACACACACAGAGGCTGCAGACACACACACACACAGAGGCTGCAGACACACACACACTAACACACAGAGGCTGCAGACACACACAAGACACACAGACACACACACACAGACACACAAACACACACACACACACGCACACACACACACAAAGACACACACACACACACACACACACATGCATGCAGACACAACAGCACATCCAGTCCAGGGCTATTA
>CAAKHC010008392.1:5286-54653 GCA_901007825.1 Macroramphosus scolopax | reverse complement strand
TATTGCATACATCCAACCGCCCAGGGAACCACGTCTGGAGCCCGGTCACGGCGGCACCAGACTAAGTAAGGTAACCTATTTGTAGGAATTTTAGTCAGAAAGTCGTACAGGTTGTAAACAAGCTCACAGCGAAGCTAAATCAACAACAAAAGCTTAAACGAGTGCACCTTTTATTTTGAAAATAATCCACACAGCCAGCTCGAATTCCAGTCCACACAGATTAAAGTGAACTAATTCATAGTTCATAATGTATAATTCAGAAGTTCAAAGTCCCAATAATTAACAAATTCTCATTAATATCCTCAGTATTCTCCTGTTCTTGCCCGTCCATCCACAGCCAACGATCATTGCCACTTCCCAAACTAAATGAATGACTGTATAGAAAGAAACCCAAGGAAAGTCAACATGAGGACATATTTTACTACTAAAACAGTGGCGGTGCCCTTTATTAATGATTTCTTATGATCGTCATTCACCCCCAGATATTTCCCAAAACTGGTCAGATCTTGACCTTGTAAGGTTTCTAGATGTAGTTCCTTTAGCTGTACAGGTGTTGTGTCAAATTCTGTTTCCCCATCAACATCATTCTCTGAGATGCTTAAGCTGATCCCAGCCTCACCCGAACCCCAACTAGTCATCTCATCTACCATAACCACAACTTAACTCCTGACACCAAGTCTGACAAGAGGGGATCATAATTTGATGGGGGCACAGATTTCAACACAACACCTGTAGCTCCATCGGATTGGTTCCACCGAAACGAGCAACAATAACTGAGGCAAGACTTAATGCTGCAGACATTCATGTGCATTCATGCACAACACTGCATACAACTAAATGGCAAATTAAATCCCATCAGTTTGATAGCCTGATATCTAAAAAGAAAGTACGGTATATGTGGGCGAATGCTACAACCTTAGCCATCACTCAGTGGAACTGAATAGAGCTTCAACATCTAATTGAGATGTATTGTGCATGTTATTGTTGTGTGCCTTCCCCTGCCCTCATTACTGAGACATCAAAGATCCATCCAGAGTCCCAGTTGTGGTCACATTAGCAAACAAATGTACTATAGAAGCCAACATCGACATATGCATGCAAACATGAACATAATGTACTCTTGCATGCAAAGGGCCCCCCCAGCTCCAGTTGCTCACACAAATGAATGCTCTCTGAAGCCTGTGGATGCAGTGCAGAGATGCGACAGTATCTGTTTGTGACTTTCTCTCCACGTGAGGTTTAAGTCATGTGCTTGGCTCTTCTCATTAAGCTAATTCAAGGCTTTACTCAGTGGCAGGCTTTAAATCCAAAGCTTAAGAACACCATGTAGCACAGCGAGGTAATGAGGGGGGAATCTGGTCTGTGGTGAACACAAAAATGCTTCCCTCAGCCCTTCCAACATCTTAATAGGGCCAACCTTTACTCACACAGCAAAAGGTGCCAGCAGCCACCTGTTTCTTCCCCTCGGTGCCTGTGGATAAGATGAAGTGTGCCTTCTGCTCTCTCTCTGTTCAAAAGACAACAAACAGCCTCCCATCACCTCTAATGCATCCTGTGGAAAGTTCTCATAAATCTACAAGATGGCTTTGGTAGGTCTAGTCATCATTGGTCAGTCACATCTTCTGTATTTCAATTGTTCTCCAGGTGTTATCACATCCAGCCCCTCAATGTGGATGGTGAATAACTGCTACTTCTTCCCTTTTATTTTCTCCTGTTGTCATGCCGCTCTTCCTTCTGGCAACCCAAACCGAGGAAAAAGCTTGGCAGCCAGAGGAGCAAATGGCTAAAGGACTGGGGAGCGATCTCGTCTAATGTTTCATTAAATCACCCCAATTCACCCTCCTCTTGTCTGTGGTAAAGCCTCTTATGGCGGCACTGGGATTTCAAGAAGCGGGGGCCAAGGTCAGTTGCAATCTGATATTTACGTCCATGGATGGAGAATGATACAGAGCCACTGCAGCCCGGGGTTGAAGGGTCAAGGGTTTGTTTTTGATATCATATGTGATACTTTGTCCTTCCGGCAACCCAGAGGAGGCTATTAACGGCGTAGGATTGTACACAGCATGCTTGTCTTTGTTATTTCACACATCAATGTTTTCCTGCACATAATTATTTCCGTCATTAGTTTCCCTGTTTAAGGAAGCTCATTAATGTTTTTTTTCCATGCACACACAACGTAATGCAATCATGCATTCACAGACCTTCCACTGTTACTGGCTGGATGTAAACCTCAACAAATATCCTAATAAAATGATGCAGAGGCTGCACCCAAATGACAACCATGCGCTTAACCTTTTGTAGATCGTCGATATCAAAGGCAAGAAGTCAGACATCAAGATACTAAAGCTGTACTGCACAGCTCGACCTTTCCTTTATAACAGAGCATAACAGACAGGGAGGAGACAATGAAGCTCAGAATGCATAAAGGATAGATCTTCCTAACTGAACGTTATGTAGATGTTCAAAATAATACCCAGGAGAAATGTCCTCTAAGGTCCCAAGATGCCTAAGGCCTTATGGGAACTCTTTTCTTTCTTTGATAAGAAAACTTAAGGTAGATAGGAAATACTAACAATCGCCTGAAGACACTAGAGCAGCTAACATAACTGTTAGCAAAGGCTAACATAGCAGTAAGCTGCTATGTTAGCTGCTATAGCTAACATAGCACTATGTTAGCTGCTATCGCTAACATAGCACTATGTTAGCTGCTATCGCTAACATATTGTCTTTAGGCAATTGTTATTATTTTTTCCTAAAGTTTTCTTATCAAAGAAAGAAAAGAGTTCCCTTAAGGCCGTAGGCATCTTGGTACCTTATGCATTCTGAGCTTCATTCTCTCCTCACTGTTATTTTGAGATGACATCTATCCAGTAGCTCACCGATACACTTTCATCGTTATCCTCATCCTGATCTTGCTGCTTCTCCCTTTTTAAACATGTTTTCTGTCAGCTTCCAGTTCTTTCCTGCTGCTGATGTGCGCTCCCTCCACCTCCCCGTCTCCTACCAGTCTCCTTCGGATCATCAGCTTCAGTAGCCCCCTTCAGCTGATCAGCGCCAGAGGGATCATCAGCCACCACCACTTGTCTCTCCTGATTGAACTGCGTTTGTGCTGCTAACCACTCACATGCCAGTTGTGTGAGAGATTAATAATAGGGGTCTCATGTACAGCCATGAAAGTCAAATGTCCTTGGATGAATCCCATATATGGGCGTACGTCCATGATGTCATGTGTCTTTTCCTCTTTAGCCAATATCTATATTCCTCCAAACCATTGGAGGTGAACATGAGATAGATAAAACACTGTCCCGTTCTTTGTACGCTACATCTCTTCTGGCATGAAGCTAACCTGCTAATTCACAAGCACTCACACTAAGCAGCTTGTTGCATTTCACTACCAGCCTAAACTGTTTATAGTAAGAAGGTAAGATTGTGGTGGAAGGATTCCAAGGTGTGTGGCCTCTTTTCTATAAACTATCAAACCCATCCACACTGATATAAGTTTCATGTAGTACATTTACCTTGTTAGAAAAGGATATTTTTTTAAATTTCCAGTTCTATATCTTTATTCCTGGATTCAACCAGAGCAGCTTGCATGACTCTTATTATTCCTAACTGGCTCGTATGCAGACTCAGTTCATCCTCTGTCTCAAACAAGCATTTCTCGCTTCTGTCTCTTTATTCCATTTTCTTATAGTTAGCCAATTTCTGGAAGCCTGCTGAGGGGCAGCGTGTGACTATATGTGAATATAAATATTTTCTGTGATTGCAATTTTTCATTTAACAGAGTTATTTACTTCACCTTCCTGATGGAAATGAGGCCAAACACACTTCTCTAGCTTCTCTTGCTCTGCTATTTCAATGCTTCTTGTGTATGTCTGGAAAGCAAGAAAGAAGTTCTCTGCTGCTGCACATTAAATATTTATTGAAAGAAGACACATTAGCGAATGCAAAACATGTATCCTGTGAAATAAAAGGCTGTGTGAAGAAATATTAGTTAGTGTTGTCAGACAGTCGCTGAATGGTTAAAGGAAAGAGGTGTGGGAGATTTCTGCTTAAGAACCCATTCGATTCTGGGACAGATTAGGATCATGCGGCAGATCCAAGATTTGTTTGCACATTCACGTTATTTTCTCAGGAAACATGGATGACATGGACCTTTCTGAAAAAAACCTGGCATGTTTACAGATTACATCTATTGATGTGTAGGATTTTGTGAGGATCCTAATAATATCAGTTTGTTATTCCATTCATTCATTCATCTATTTTATTCATTCGTTTTAGCCTGAGAATGATAAGAGTATATACAGTGTTTAAAATAAATACTGCACAACATTCATGAACCAATAATGACTTTGCCTTTCCTGCCCATTTGCAGTTTCGTTGTATCATCTGTTGTTTATTCCGTTGACAGTTTGCTTTGCAACCAAGTCAAATGGACCCGGCAGTGACTGCCCTTCAAATCCGCCTCCTAATGCAGAAATCTTGTATCTCCTGACCTTTTGTCAGCGCCGGTCCCATTGCTTATGTATGTGCTCGGCTGCCCGGGCAGTTCAACGGTCTCTTCACTCTTGAAAACGAGTAGCACAATGAAGCCTTATAGTCGAGGGAATAATGGTTCATCCTCAAAGTGAGCTGGGCTTTGTGGGTGTCAAGGCGTTTGGGTATATAAGGGTATTTAAAAATCTTATAGGTGTCATTTTCAATACCCTCAAAAATACAGACGCTTTTCTCCTCAACATTGACCCCCACATATTGATTTTCTATTTGTGTGGAGCACATTGATTAGCTCAAGCTTCCCTCTTTCTCTCTCTCTCTGCCACACACACACATCATGTGTGTCTGCCATATTAGCACACAGAACAGTATGTGCTAGCAGAAAATTATCCTTACGTCGTAGCAATTTTGCTCCACTTGCACACAGAGTTACGGTGTCCTCAACTTCACTCTCCAACCTGCCACACTGTTTGGCAGGAACGAAATATAAAACTCAATTAAATTAACTGCAAATGATCAACAATAAATGAAAAGGGCTTTGGACAAAGCTAGTTGCTGGTGCAAAGAGTCATTCCAGGCTATAGAAACTGCCACTAACACATCAGTAGAAAACATCACCAGAACTGACAACACAAAAAGTATAAACGGTAATTTCCACAGGGGCAAATAGAGTTGTACAGACCACTGAGTGTTTGATGTGTCAGTATCCAGCGAAACAACAAGTGTCATACACACTGCAATGATCCCATCATATACAATCATACCCTGTTGAAACGTTAGGCAGTCATGAAAAAGAAAAAAACATTTCTTTTCTCTCGTATTCACAGCTTCTCTCAATGTGTTGTCCTGATGAATAAGTTGCTAAGCAGAGAATACAAAACGAAGTTAAGTAAAGATTCAACATTTCCTCCAGCTTCATACACATGCTCAGAAGTTGACTTGCACGACAACATTATTGAATTATACGTGAATCTTCTAGTTAAACAGAAATCTCTGGCTTTTAAAAGCCACTCGACGCAGTGCGTCCTCTCACTTCTTACACCACCCACATGCACAGCATCTGTTGCTACATTTCCCACATTCACAGTGTTTAGTCTCACCAGACCTCCTGGAAACTAATGGTTCATATAATCTATATTGTTTTTGACAGTTTTTCTTTTCGCTGCAGGTCTATAATGATGTTCCATTCAGACATGCATGTTAAAGGTCAACTGGAGCATCAGTTGATTTCTCCCTCTACAATCATGTTCTCTGTACTTACAGATGAATCTTTATCGAAACCGTTTCCCCAAACCTGCAATCCATGGTATCAAACGAAAGCATAAAAGAAAATAGCATTTTGACGCGACTCACTGAGACACTTTTGGCTCATTCTCGCGGCTCTCATCGATGCAGCTACAAGATGCAAAAGTAAGATGGTTAAAGAGAAATATGTCCTACAAACAGATGCTACAGAACCAGTCAGGTGACCAAAACAGAGCTGACAGGAGAGCCAATCCTGACTTAAAAAGAAAGCTTATGTTGACCGATGTCTGTCGGATGTATCGTAATAATGTTATTATCTGATAAAACATCATGCGTGCTGTATTAGGTGTATAAACAGCTTGTTGTGTCCTCCCAAGGTTTAAAAAAAGAAAGGCCAATGATCTCCTTTCTTACAATGTATGGTGCCAAAGGCTGCAAATCAATACGAATCCATGCAGAAGAAAATGTGAACACTTCGAGAATCAGTGAATTACAAACGAGTACGATAAATACAATTTATTTGAGAATTCAATCAAGAAATGTGTCATTTCAGCTCTAAAAGGTTGATATATTTTTTACAGTGCTTCTGGATATCTTCCATTACTTGGAGCTGAAAAGCTGTAACTCTGACATTTGTGTGAATCTCGGATTTAATTTATGGAAATTTCTCTGATTTTCTCATGCATGCGTTTTCTCATCCCTCCTCATGGCGTATTTTCCCTGCAGCATCTACCTGCTGACAGCTGCCCTGAAGCTGCATCTTTGAAGTGCGATTACCCACGAGGGTTTGAGATGCGTAAAGATAAATATGATACATCGTGCTTTTTTTGGTAAGCATTCAGACCATAGAAGTAAACATTAATATGGATTCAGAGACACAACTGCTGAAGTTTACAGCAAAGGTTTTGAATAAATAGCAGGTAAAATAGTAAGTAAGTACTGAGCCGTTTTGCTATGCCACTCAGCATGGAGCGCTGCTGCATCCTACTTCTATCAATGGTCCTTGAGGTCCCATAACTTGACCGGGGTCCCCCTCGGCATAATCAAATTCATTGGATATCTCAGTTGGATGTGCATGTCAGAGTGAAAAGAAAGACATGAGGTTGAGAGAATTTTCTGTACACCTGCGAGACAACATTGTGTCATGGCACTGATCTGGAGGACACACAAACATTTCTGCTGCATCTTAAGTGCTCAAGAGGATGATTGTCTCTGTCTGGTAGTCTCCATCAGTCTTCCTCAGCTCAGCAAGAGTCTTGTGGAGTTGGGTGAAGCTTACAGAAGGACAGCCGTCAGTACAGCACTCAACTTGTTTGCTGTTTTGCACAATAACAATAAAGATCATAGTCTTTGAATTCACTTAATCTGTAATCTTTCCGGTTGCGCTCAGTGGATTGGTGAAGGTTTCCATTTCATTAAGAAACCAAAAACATCAAGCCGTCAAAACAGAGGAGTTGGCTTCGTGAAAACTCTGGAGAGATCTGAATATGGCTGCGCACCAACGTTCCCCGTCCAACCTGGTGCAGCTTCAATGATTCCGTGGAGAGAAACTTCCAAAGGAAAGGTGTACTAAGCTTGTAGGATCATTTCCAGGAAGACTTGAGGCTGCCAAAGCTGCTTCAACCACGTACTAAGAGAGGGGTCTGAATACTAATGTGGTATATTTCAGCCTTTTACTTTTGACAAATTTATAGAAACGCTCCCACAGACTGAAAGTATCGTGTTGGACTGATAAGGTTAAAAAATAAGTACAGATGAATGTCAAACATAAAAAATTGAGGAAAACTTGAAGGGGTTCCAAAACTTTCTGAATGCACTGACTTTCTCCAAATGAGCACACACATGAAGTGGTTGAACATTTCCCCTACTTATTTGGGATTTTATTTTACCGGTAGCCGAAAGGATGATGCAGGACAAACACCCGGTTACATCTCTGACCTTTTAATCCTGTATAAACTGAGATTACAGCCCCAGAACCTCAGGCAGGAAGCAATTTATAAATTCAGTCTGACGATGAAGATTGATCATGTTTGGATACACCAGGGGAACCACATGGCTGCAGGAGATAAAGTAGCTTCTGCACTCGATTCTTTAAATTAGATGTGAAACAGCCATCAATTATCTAAACCGGCACACCGAATACGGGTTGTGTTGGGCTGCAGCTGTACAAACCATGCAGAGGTTTGATATTGCATATTGTGCAATAGCCATAGGACACAGACACTCTACAATTAAATTATTATTTTAATATATTATTCAATGCTTTTTGATGGGTTTGTGTGAAAGGTTCCAGATGTTGTTCCGCATTCACGCCAGTTAAATATGAGGCTGCGCAGCTGCATATATATTTGCTTTTACTTTGACGCTTTTTGGGCGTTTGTGCTCCCCGTAGCTTCGAGCGAGACGCTCTCCTCTGGAGACTTGCATGCAGTCGCGCACGGGAAACTCATGGAATGTTTCTATTTGTGAATGCAGATGAATGAAGCCACTGTGAGGAATCCCCGGTTTGAATTTTAATCACACCTGCACAAGTGAGGGTCGCTAAATGGCATATTATTTGCAGATAATAATGAATAACTGTTAATTAAAAACAAGAATCTTAAGACTAATTAAGTGCAATCGGGTAATTTCTCACGGCCCTGCAAACTAGTGTGCCGCGGCACAGTGGTTGAAAATCACTGCCGTAGATGACGAGGTTAGACGAGAGGAGGAATATGCAACGGAGGAGAGACGAGTATTGAGATGAGCTCCATGTTAGAGGCAACACTTGATATAAAGAACTCAGGTTAGCTACCTCTATTAATTGGCTGGACAGCAAAGGGGTGCTACATATATTCCACATAGTGATTACTTTGTTGTTTGGGTGTGTTTTTTTAAGGCTTATCTAACATTCTCAGTGAGTGTAATCAGTGGGCGAGGGCAGTTGTCAGTGCTGCAGACATCCTCCACATTTTGATTTTGTAACTTAAGACCGGCAATCACGACGAGCATCAGATTGTGTCTCTGCAAACTTACCGCATTAATGCGACCAATTACATTCAGAGCTGCACTCGCAGCACTGTAATGATCCCGGGCACAAAAAAAAAGATGAACACAAAGTCAACAATGAAACATGATGTTGTTCTCTGTGTCTTTAGTGGTTCACATGTGTTTGATTGAGTTCGTCAGCAGGATTCTGATTGTCACCTGACTTGTTGGAGGATTCTTTACATTTCGGGGCAGATTCATGCAAAACAAGTCATTTCCTGTCACCACTAGGTGGCGCTATGACTGATAATCAATATTTCTGATCAAGTGTGTTCAGGTCGAGACTCTTATCAAACATGTGAGGTTTGATGACGGTCCGACCATGTGGAGCTGATTTATAGCTGGTTGATTTTTGATGGCGAATGATCAAAATTTATGGCGCCGTAACATCCAGGCCGTGTGACGAAAACTCAAATCCTCCGCAATTTCCCGTCGGCCAACCCCCTTCCGTACGTGGGTTAGCATTTGAGAATGTTTAGGCCTTCAAAAAGGTGATTCATTGCGGAGAACAATAATTCCTAGAAATCCAATAGGGTCTTTGCACTGTTGTGCTCGGGCCCTAACAATGTAAATATTCCATTGGTAAATGTCAAATATAGAAGTATTAGCAAGTTCTCATTGAAAAGAGCAAACACAGTGGCCATGTCTTGCACACAAGCATGCAAGCAGAGCCTGCAACAAGCATACGCCACGTACCGCCACCTACAGCGTGAAGACTACAGAGAGGATGCAGATCATGTTTGAACTGGTGTCAAAATAAACACACATACATCTATGTTTATGTATGACCTTGATTCACTGAATCACTTGCTACTTGGTTGATGCAACCACGCAGATCTCTGGATTGTTTCAGCCCCTAATACCTACGCATTAATCTAAACCTCTGAGCATAAATGTGCACGTTTTTGGTGTGTCGTAGGGAACTGGAGCACCTGGAGGAAACTGGAGTACCTGGGGGAAACTGGAGTACCTGGAGGAAACCTACTCAGGACACAAGACTTTAAAAAACAAACTTGACGATGGATGTATGACTAACTGGTGGAAGCCGGTGCACAAGCAAAAGCATTATTTAATATACTAATAAGAATGATGAGGAAGAAGAAAAACATAAAGACAATGCTTAATGAGGAGTTGTCATTGAGATGTTTGTAAGGCCTCAAGGCCATCATTTGGCAGAGAAACACAGAATACAAACAATGAAAACTACATTTAATTTACTAGGTCTGACTCACATGTTACGCAATCATCTAGTGACACCGCTAGCTTACAAGCTCATTCCATTGTTGCTCAAGCAGACACTTCTCTAATCCTGCAATCCTGTTTATACCCTGGGACTCTGAATCCTTGACTTGACCTCCACGGTAGAATAATCTGGCGGCAGAAAGCTGAAAGGTTTCCTTTACTTCTCACTTCCATTGCACAAGCACATGTGATTAAACACACACCAGTGAGTTATTGCAGTGATCCAGCAGGCTACGCCCTGCAGCACAAATCCCAGTCCAGAGATGTGTGTTTTCCCTCCAGTCCTAATTTATTCACCCATAATTCTGTTAACCTCAATTAGACATCTGCTGACTTTACGAGGGGATATAAACGACTCTTAACGGGCCAGATTGTCTGCAACATTTGAATCAAATGTCCAGTGTATTTGCACTTGAGGTCTATCATTCACTGGAACAAAAACATAAAAAGCTGCATTTTCACTGCTCCCCGAACAGTCCTTAGAAGCAATGGAGACTATTTTTACTCACCAATGCACATGACCACTGCAAGCTGAAACCCTTCCATGATATTACCTGTTTATTGGCAAACAATAAACTAACAAC
The DNA here is from genome assembly GCA_901007825.1 of Macroramphosus scolopax. Classification (NCBI taxonomy): domain Eukaryota; kingdom Metazoa; phylum Chordata; class Actinopteri; order Syngnathiformes; family Centriscidae; genus Macroramphosus; species Macroramphosus scolopax. The sequence goes on along the minus strand of CAAKHC010008392.1, from coordinate 44,061 downwards.
TTTTTGTGAAACAGCTACCTGTATGTGTGTGCGTGCATGTGTGTATGTGTGTCTTATTCAAACCTGAGCCCAGAGGTTGTGCACCAGTTAAGACTCTGACCGGGCTGGAATTCAATCCTATTGTCTTAGCTCTTCCTCATCCTTCTTAACCACCATGCTGAGCGCCCATAGTGCCTCCAACAGATTTGGCTTTTGCACCAGCATGTCTGTTAAGGCTGAATTGTCCGAGTAAAGTGCATGGGTAGTAAAATAGTCAGGGTATCCTCTGTTTAGAAATGTCTCCACCACATTGCACTGCAAATGCTTTGAAATAGCCACAGGAGAAGCAGCAAGTCACACACAGGACACTGACACCTGATTCATACTGAGACAAAGGCCTGCAGTGTGGCATGAAACTAAAGGTGCTGGGACACAACCAATCTCACAACGGCAACAAGATTAAGGGTCCACAGTCATGGTGACGGTTCTGTGATCCTGCATTTTTTACACATGAGCTAAATGCTCGGTGGTAAGGTTTTATTTTTAACACCAGCATCGCGTTGACCTGAACGTTAGCTGACTTGACTGTTGCACTGCATGAAAGCAAAAGGGGACAACTGGTATTAAATCTTGGTGAAATTACATGTGTGCATGAAGTGCAGATATTACTGCAAACTGCAGGGCTGGTGGACGATTCCCCTGATTCCAGGCTCCGTCTATTATCACAGCTACGACTGAAGATCTAACAAGGCCGAAAGATTCCTGTTATAACTCTTATACTTAATAGCTGCCTATTTTCTATTCTTTCACTCCGTTGGACCCGGGGAAAATCACACAGGTATACAACTCACAAAGGAAAGAAAGAATCCAAAGAGAGCAGATCCCTTTTATATGTCATTTAACAATGGTCCTCCGCTGTCGCCTGTCAATCAGTGTCAGCTCAGCCGGGACTTCAGAGGAGAGAGAAGGCGCTCGACGCAAGAAAAGCTGCACAGTCTTGTAAGTGCACTGACAATTCTTTATTCTTTTATAGTCCTCATTAAAGAATTTGGCATTGATAAAAATAAAATTCTTTGGAACCATAACTGAGAGCCGAACAAAGACGCAACCTGAGATAAAATAATGCACTTTTCAACCGTTTTTTTCTGTTTGTTCTTTATTTGATTTTTGTTAGCTCGTGTGTTTTGTTAGAACTACTGAAGATTTGGGATGGATTAATTGATAATGATGACCTGATTCACTTTGTTGACTGATGTGTTTTCTTACTGCTGGAGTTTTGAATTCGAAGGCTTTGTACTTTAAAGGAGACTCATTCTTCCCAGATTAATAGTCACTTTCTGAGCCACTACAATCATTGTCGTTCTTCAGTTAGGCTACAACATGTTCATCAATGCACACTAACCATCATTATTACTTTATTCTAGGACCTATAATATCCAGACATATTGACTTATGAGTATATATATTTTCTCTGCACATAAGGCAGAATTCACTGAAATAACTTGTTTGAACAGAGGTAAAGAAAATGGAATAAACATGGACCTCAATGGGGCAGAGTTCAGACCTCGGATGTACAAACAAGACGCTTCCCTACATCGATGTCATATTAGTTTTGCCACTTCGAAACCCCTTTAAATCTATAACAGCAGGTCCTGAATCTTTCTTCTCTGCTGAAAGAAGTTGACACACATGACCCATTTCTGACAAGCCGCACATCTTCCAAACATTCTGACACCGAAATATCACTTCTTAGACGGACAAATGAGGAGCAAACTAACTTTCTTAGAGACCTGCCTCGGTCTCACCACAGATCGGGCAACACATCTCCTCTCTCGCGGTGATGAACCGCCGGTCCGGGGGCACCGCAGTGCTGCTGATGTTGTTTTCCGACAGAAAAACAAACATTTAAAAGGGATTTATAAGTAAAACTTTGATTCATCCACACATAGGTCAGAACACTTCCAATCAACGAGGGGGAATTGGCAGCCCGTGTAGGAAATAGGAGGTGTATACCAATCTGATACAATTGGTGCAGCTTGGAAAGCAGCATATTTCATATCCATTATCTCTGGCTGAGACATCCGCTCTCAGGGCTGACGCTAGTTTGGGAGTTGAGCTGATATTTAACAATATGCCCATGTGCATTAATGAGGTGAGGCTAGAAATACTCACACTCAATAAACAGTTTAGGCAAGGTACTTTTAGGAGCAATGGCAAACTGCGTAGACTACTCAGTTTTATAATATCATGACAGTGAATAAAACAGATTCAGTTAAATCGTCATATTCTCTGTGTCTGAACTTGAAGTGCACTGTAAACTATATTTTCAATTCAGACCTGGGATTGAGCCATAAAAGCTGCATGATTGTAAGCCGACACTTTTATTGTGATATCAAGCATTTTATGATGAAAGCTTCCAGTCGGCCCAGAACTTCAGGAAGAAAATCTCCTCACAGACCAGCCGATGTCAAAGACTGGCCAGCGCTCGTGAAAAAATAACACGAGCCGGTCATGAAGCCCCGTTCTCATTAATGTCTAATGACGTGATGTTAACTCGCCACAGCCGGAGCAGTGTGGCTCCTCCGTTGTTTTTGGTACATGTACTCCCAATCCACAGGGCTGTTTTATTATTTATAACAACCTACATGAAAGCTGCAGAAAACTGGCAGTTGATTTTAATGCTGCGCAGGCTGGAAAAAGAGACAGATGACACCACTCTGATGTTTTTGTCAAGCAATCCACTATGCTCTATATTCTATGCTGACATGCTGGAACCTGTGTACTGGGGGGGGGGGATGGTGGGTGCCGAGAGATGGGGATGTGCCTATACTATCAATCTAGGTATAATGCATCTATGAATATGGGGCTTCAGCTTGGCTGTCAACTTGTTTACTTCAAAGAGTAACTTAACACCCAAACCACTATCTCCAGCCCAAAAGTAATGTGTTTGTATACTTAGTAGTGTTATTTATTAATTCAGGTCGTGAGAATTTAGTATAAAGCAGCGGTCTTCAACGTTCTTCAGGCCAAGGACCCCAAACTGATGGAGAGATGGAGCCTGGACCTCGTACGTTATATACTGTATACAATTCTGTTCTTATTTTAAACTTGGCCTAGTTCCATGTGTAAACATAGCTACCCTGTTGTGCATTCAAGCTATTCAAATAATACACGGGTTCATATATTTGTTTTATGTTATTTGTTCTATTTTATTTATTTTTTCACAAAGGTAACTTCTTTTCAATAATATTGCAGCGCGCGTCCTTGTGTCTGGGATCTTAGTCAGCTGAGGACTGGATAGACTCTCAGCCAATCACAGGAAACCTGACAGAGCCAGCGTGTAACATGCAGCCTCGTGATTGGCCCAGCAGCGAAAGGGGCGGGTCCTCCTCTCGGAGGGGCAGATTCAGGCTAGTCTCGGGCTGTGAGTGAACCGGGGACGAGCTTCAGAGAGCTCCTGTGTATTGCCCAAAGTGTGTATTGCTGAAAGATAACCTCCATTTATCCATTCGCTACAATATTTTGATTCCTGTTAATTTGTATTTAAAAGACATTTAAATTTGTGGAACACAAATTAATTAAAAATGTAAAAAATTGTCTAATCAACCAACAATTTCGTGACCTCCTGCAATACCTCCGCGGACCCCTAGGGGTCCACTCTACATGTTGAAACCCACCATCACCACCAACCAACCAACAAAACAAATATGACTTTCACTAACTGCCAGCTGAGAGAGGTCAGCTGAGGTGACAGCCAGGGTTGATCGTATCACTGGCTCGTATCACTAAGTAACAGTCACTGACTATCAGCACTCACAGTCAGTCTCTGTGTTGAAATAGTGTTATTAACTTTCAAGGTCACAGCGTCTGTATTATAAATGTGCTGATTCCACTGGGAAACATGGAGATATGAGCTTTTGTATTTCATGTGAGCCTTATAGACACTGTGTTTGGATTGTTCGAATTTACACTCACTTCACACTTTATCAGATTATAACATATTATTATGTTCAGTTTTTATTCAATCTGTTCGAGAGACGTGTCGATTTATTTCAATAACTATATTACTCTGCTTTATACTTTTGTCAATCACTCTAATCAGGATTAAGGTTGGGTGAGTGTATCGTGTGGTTGTCCCCTTTGGAACACAGCTAACCCTGACACAGCCACACCATATTGGCACATCTGGTACCAGCTGTGCTTTTAATTAATAGGACTATTCAAAATCCAGAATGTATTTACATGGACGTTGTCGGCGGTCGTCTCTCTCTCCACTGCTCGTCTATGGACACGACTTCCCACAAGAAGCGAACCATGGAAGCTGTCAGGGCACCTCCAGCTGTTCAAAACAACACCGACACATCTATCAACCTCTGGACCACAGAAGAGAGCCGCCCATGTCCTGCTGCCTCGTGAGACACACCCTTATTGTGATGAATGAGATGGAGCAGTTTCAGTCAGATAAACCTTTTTGAAAATAATGCGGCATATTTCACATAGCTTTGCAGTTGCATTCAGACATGCAATGGTTTTGGAGTTGCATGTAAATGCAGGGTGATCTCATAATAAAGGTCTGTCCTAATTAGGTGGACAGCAATATCCAAATGAGTGTTGGACACACGTCCTCACTTACAAAGGTTAGTGAGGACATCCACAGCTGCAAGGAGACTCGATGTGTACGTCTGAGATCAGTACAGACAACCAGCAGAAAGAGGAAGCAATCGAACTCAGGCAAGCGCCCAAGTCGGTCAAGCCTTGTTATCCAAAGGGAAAAAATCAATGTCCTCGCTTGTGAGTGGGCACGCTGCTCTGCACAGCGCTGACACACTGCAGCAGGCTCATAAGAAGTGGGGCTATAGGCTGACTGACATTTAAAGACTTGTGTTTACCTCAATTGTTAATCCAAAGTGCTTTGTGTCATTATGTGTTATTATTTCCTGAGATGTGATTTGGCATATTTATCTGGGTATCTGGCGCTGCAGCAATTAAACTGAGTTGTTAATAATGTTACGGTGAAACCATATGCAGCAGGTTGATTGCTTTCTGCAGTGAAGCTGATCTAGTACGTCTCAATCTGAGGGATCAACCCGCCTCACTATTGGATTGTTTTAATTCCCTTTTACACTTAGCAACAAGAGCACAAGTTTGCAATTTAACCGACAAAGTAACAACAACTTTAGAGGACAAAATAGTAATTATAATTAATATTTTTTATTCCTCATTTTGTTCGGTTCCACATTCAATCTGCCACTTCAACAGTTTCAAAGTGTTCTGGGCTTCTGTAGAAACGTGATGAATTACTCTTATTTAAGTAATAAAGGGTTCATTTTTAAACCAATAAAAACACCCTGATTCTTAGTTTCAGGTGAATATACACAAATGAACACATTATAATCAATGAACAGATCCCCTAAACCCTCCGTAATAGTCCTTTAAAGCAGATAATCGGGCTCATTCTGCCCCTTTGGAAGCTCATTTAACTTCTGATTATAATTTCACCACTCACTGGGTGCAGCAGGAGTTCTGTGGCTTCAGTTTGAATCACTGCATCTCTTAACTTTAACGTGGTAAAACAACTTTGCTGGTATTTCTATCCATTATCAGCCATTAGAGAATGAATGCCGGGCTTCTCTCTCCTGGGTTTGTTTTGTCTTACCTGCTCTGTCGTGGAAATCGTTTTAGTTTTTACCTTCGTCAAAGCTAAAGTTATTTCGGGCGTGGTTCCAGGTACTGATGCTGCGCTGCACCATGAGAGAAGCAGTAAAGCAGACAACACCAAACACACCACTGAATATGGAAGAATTAATAATTCAAAATATCTTAAAAAATCAGCATTGCATATATTTGATGATGAAAGAAACAGATTAAACACCTTGGAGAGCTCCCTGGAGACACTCTGCTCCCGAGACACCCAACACATTAGACAAACTTTCCAGTTGCTTCTGTCTCAGTCAGGCTCAAATTTGTTTGTTGTGTGAGAAGATATGAAACAATGCAGCTGGCAGCACTGAAGAGGAACATTTGATCAGCCAGCATCCTCGTTTTGCTGTTTCTCCCCATGCAGTTGCTCTCAATCTGAGACAACTCTGTGCACTGTTGCGGCTGATGCACGGGGCTCTTAAGCATCACTGGTGGATGAAAGACCGACCTGACAGGCCGGGATTGTCACTTGACTAAGATCAGCGGGTGTCTTGTTTGCTAAGTGTAGCTGACGTGACAGGGCTGTGCCACATGTAGCGCCACGCGGAAAAAAAAAAGAGCATGCAGGCGAAAAATTGCTCCACTAAAATGAGCTGCATAGTGTACAGCATAAAAAAACATTCAGTGACATATTGTTGTTTCGCCACTGTGCTTTAGTCTCCGTCAATCAGCTGCTGCCGCTTGCAGGAGACAAAACTTACTCAAGCAGACGAATGGAGCCGCAGTTTTCTGGAATAATTTGGGTTTCATTGAGGCTGAATCGTTGGGACAAAGTGGAGGTCAGCTAGAGTCCAGCAGGGCGGTATTACCTGATCTAATGCTACTTTCTGAAGCTTACACAGTATATATATATATTTAGGATTCTCAAGGTTTTTTAGAGGAAATCCTTCATGCATCATGGTATGTATGAAAAACTACTTACAGCACCATCAACCAGAGCGCCAATATGAAGTACTCCCTTTAAAATGTATATATAAGAGACATCATCTGGATGGTCCTTTGTGCATCCTTCCTCTATGGAACAAGTGCAACCCCTCACATATCCTCATCTAAACCATGAACAGAGGCTGTGGAGCGCTCACACTCGCATGCCGGTCAGTAAGACAACAGCTGGATCAAAGATTAGAGATAAAGAAGTATGTTCAGGAGGTACTGCAACTTATATTTGATGACGGAGATGCAAATGACAGAAGACTCACTCATGGAGGTCCAACACACCTACATGCAGCTTTTCCTCCTGACTGTTTAATGATCAGGTGTGCGTGACAACTAAAGTATGGCTGTAATGTCCCGGCTAGTCGGTGTGTTTGAGACTCAGGACGTCCTGTATCGTTAACAAATCCTCGGTCTCGGAGCAACGCTGCAGGAACAGGAAGTGAACCGTCACTTAAACAAAACATTGTTTTCTTCAAACCACTCGTTGCTGTTTTTCTAAATGAGTTGCTGAATAAATTAAAGTGGGACCTCAATCTGAATCATAATTAAGACACAATCAGAGGAAGAAGATCCTTGTAAATGATCAAAATAACACATTACAATTGTTGATGCACCTGATTGATATCTCAGTAGGACGACTTGTTTGTTTATCCCTCGTTGGGAAATTAGTATGGAAGACGAGAACAGAACCAGCAGGGTAGAGAAGAGAAGGAGGAAGATGTAACTCATGTTAAAAGGGCTTGACGACTCAATACAGTACATCACTTTGTTTTCATTTGCATCTCGGATGAGCTGTTAAGAACATTCTAGAGGGAGCGATACGATGTGAAGTGTTTGTCACATCCCTGATGGAGGTAGATGAGCTTCAACAAGCAGGTTATTGTTTCCACTGTTAGCTCACAGTGGAAGTGGGAGTGATTAGTACCCTGTTTTATTCAGACAACCAGCGGTTGGAAGTCCAATTACTTTTGATTTAGTTCCAGAAACGTGGTTACAGCTCATTAAACAATAATGGCTGAGCCCCTGACTGGTGGTCTGCAGTGAGTTGTGGTCACAGATATCTGCATGTAAAACAGACCTGGTGGGGTTTTGGGGCCGTGATTTGACAACTGCAGTGATTTATTGGTCTGTTTTCTTCGATAAAGAGAAGGAGTATGGATATTACACGTTGACTGAAGTCATGTTTATGCATCGTTTTGTCTTAGTCAGCCGGACGGACGTGTGGATGTTGATGACATTCAACTCATGTGCAGTCGATGTGCTGATAGCAGCGGTATCAAAGAGTGGCTGAACCAAAGGGACAACCGCAGGTACGTTTATGTGCTGCAGCAGAGAAACTAAGTAGCAATGCACTTAGCAGTGCACTTTTTTGAATATTAAGCAGTTGGACAGGACACACGATCACATGTAAAGTATTTAAGGAGAATTCGGCAGGAAAGCAAATGTGTGTTGTTTGTTTGGATTTCCTAAAACTCTGTGTTTCACCCAGGGGTGGAGCCTCAGGCCTGCACCACACAGGGCTGTAAGCATGAGGCCAGTTCTCCTCACTTTGCATTGACTCCCTAATCACTAACATCAATTTTGGATAAGTCGGCAAGACCATCACCTTTGACTTTTATCGATCTTATATTTGGCTTCGCCCGAAGGTTTCATGTCTTGATTTAAAAAAATCATTTGTGATCATCATTTTATGATCAGGCCCATCAAGGTCAAACACCACATTATGAGGGAATGCCCTGCAGATGTTTGCAGCCGCTGACTGTTCTTCCTCGAGAAAGCTGAACTCTTGGACCTACATACTGCAAAGATCTGATTGGTCAGTATTCTGTATAATTACAGCAAACCTAGAGGCTCCATCATGATGCCAAAACATACAACATGTTCTTTCCTCTCACAGAACTCAGGACAAGTGATTAACAGACGTGCATGTATATATGAAATTAAGTAAAAGAGGGTGTGAAACTTGAGGCCAGTAGTTGGGTTCAGTCCCAGATGTTGAGGTTGAAGTCTCACTTCTCGGCCCTGGCAGATTTCTAACAAGAGGTAATGAGACTTTAACAAATGTGGGTCCTTAGTGTGAGCAGCACTACAAGAAAAGTCCAGGTTACTTTTTTTTGTTCGCTCCAACTGAGAGGTGACCTTTCACAAAGAGCAATGAAACTACACCAATGTGGTTTTAGCACCGCAGATTATCATCATTGGAGCAGAGATCTCAGACACCGACTTGGCAGCAGTTTAAAAATACTGCCGAGGTTCAACCTATGTTAAACTACTGCGTGAAAGAAGTCTGGACTGAGCGGTGTTCAATACTTATTAGAAGACTATTTGTTAGAGTAATTTCCTCTGCGTGACCTTTGCCATCAGCGTGTGTGCGAGAAGCCGTCGTTCTCTTTCATTCCACTTCATAGCAGCAACAAATGGAGGGTTTGTCAGTGACTCCTGCTGTGGGTTCGTACCGGGACCGGCCTGTTAGACCGTGTGTACACGGTCTGTTGGTAGAAACACTCAGCTTGTTTAAAACCACACAGCACCGGCTGAGGCAGATCACAACTGCAGGTTCATCAAACGGGATTAGCAGGGCTACAATGGCCATTCACAGTCACACATTCAGCTCTGCCTCTCACGGCGTTTTGCTGTGAGATGATTTTTTTTTTCTTCCAGTGTCTGTGAGACCTGCTGTTTTTGTGTTGGCATTTGCAGAAGCTGAAAATGATCATCAGAGGCACACATTTTTATTTTTAGCTCACACATAATTTTCGAAAATTCTGGCAGTTTTCCCCTGCATTCCCGGGACATGCCTGCCAGCAGTTTATTATAACTAATTACACAAAAAAAAATCACACCACTTTCCTGCAACCGTGTGGAGCACGAGCCCAGCAGCTCTTATTTTCTAGGATGCCTGAAATCATTTCTATATGAACAACAAATACGTGACTGGGATCTTAGTCAACTCTTACATTACCAAGACTTATTACAACAACCACTTATAACTGTGATCACCTGAATCATCATTATTCAAACATCCACTCACATTAAACACTCGACTGCTGGATCAAAGATGATAAATAGTTCAGTAATAAAACCAGTGTGTCATGCAGGTCAAGTTATTCTGACATCGGATGAAATAGCAGCATTGATCTCGTCTTCTTCTTCTTCTGTGTTTCAGTTGTTTCTAGCCGTCAGTCACATCTGAGCTCCAGGCAGGCCGAGCTCACATTATCAGCTCAAAATACTAGGTTTGGATCTCTGGAAAGAGCCCGGGCAGAGGAATATAGATCATAATATAGATAGATGAATTATTAAATCCTCTCTCAGTCGGTTACAGCACGCTTGAGTCAACCACTCTGACAAGCTCACTTAGAGACCGACTTCTCCGGGAAGCCACATCGCCGTCTGGCTGGTGCCGAGTTTTTACAGTTAATTAGAACAATGATGATACGAACTGATAAAGTGCAAATGCTATTTCGGTCTTAGTTTGACCATATCTAACGACATAAACGGGCACATCGCATCAAGAAAGAGATTCCGGGATGCCGACTTTGAGCCCGACTTTGAGATGTGAATCCTTGGCACAACTTCTAAGGCTGATTTGAATGAAGCTTTCCGCCTGTGACTGCCGTACCGTGCATAAAATTACCAGACAGACGTGGACAATGAAATTCATGGTCAAGGAAATATCAGACTGTTAGAGGGCTGCTTGTCATGCACGGTCGTAATACTGCCGCCAAATAGACGAGCCGGCAGAGTCTATAACTCTGAGTTTGGCTGAGCGGCGCCGTGATGCTCGCTGTGCAGAGTCCCAGTTTGTTTTGCTCTTAAGCATGGTAAATAAATCAAAACAAAAAGTGAATATCTGTAGATTGACGGCAATCCATCGAAAAGTTGTTGAGACATTGCAGTGGAGAGCAAATGTCCCCCTGCTTGAGGCACTAGAAGACCGATGCATGCACAACGTGGTCTGTTCAAGTTATGGAGCTCCAATTAGAACCATTTAAAGCCCAGACCGAACTAATGCCTCTTAAACAGGTGAACTAGTAGATTCAGTGTGTTCTCACCGCAGCCTCCTGCTGACTCAGAGCTGTAATCTCGCTGCCGTGAGACAAGGACAGCTATTTGAAGAACACATCAACAGAGCAATCATCGGGGAGAACCTGAAAGGAGCGCGGTGAGATTAAAAGAACCGCTATCAATTTATCAAAGACGCTGCTGAGAGGAAACTTCAACGTTAAAGTAGTATTGGGACATTATCTGCTAATGACTGCAATTTATTTCAGAGCATGCACTGCTTTGAAACCGGGGTCTTCGGAGCCAGGGATAATGAGCATTCAGGAGCTGCACCCATGTGAGATCGCTTGTCGATGGTACTTTGCGATCCTGCTAGTACGACGCGAATCCAGACCCGGGGTGCATCAACACATCCCATAACATATGTCAAACGGGGCTAAATGTGAATTTGAAAAGTAGTGTGTGTGTGTGTGTGTGGGGGGGGGGGATTACATGAAAGAAAACAGATGTTGCACTCCCAGCATTTCAGCCTGTAAAGAGTACAACAGCAACAGGGCAGAGCAACATTTATCGTCTACCTTTTCATTTCCTGCCGTGACAAGCCAAACACAGCTGCTGCCGCTGCCGCAGGACAATAAAGACGCTTCCCTCTGATGGCAATTGACCTTTCTGACCCGTTTGGGGGACTCTCGATGTCTCCAGATTAAAATGAGATGAATATTAACCGCTCTGTTTTTGACCGTCCAGACAGTGTTCTTACTTCTGTTTTCCGTCGACGGTGACTCATCGCATCGGTCTCATGATCCCCCCCCCCAACAATTTCTTTTATCTCGCCGAGGGGGCTTAGGAAGATACGCTTCCTCAAAACCCCTCTCCAAATTACAGCCTCTTCACAGCGGCGCCGTCGACAGCAGAGGCTGAATGTTATCACTCCACCGCCGCATGACGAGCTCTTCATTTTACATCTCTGGAGCTAAACAGATTTTGTTTCCGACCTCGGGGTCGCTGCCGCACATCAGCGAGTACAGGACGTCAGACTAACCGGCGCTGCTTCCGTACGCAGGGGTGTGTTCCGGCGTGTGTGCTCACCGCTCCTAATCTGTGTGTTCACTGCTCATCGACGGGTTAAATGCAGAGTCCTAACTTCTTCTTGGAACTAATAACGAATTTGAAACGTCACTGACTGTTGTACTGTAGAAGTCCACATTACTGCAGGGCATTAAATAGTGTAAGCCGAAGAACGTGTGACTGTGCATGCAGCATCGAGACTTTATCCCCCACTGGGCTGTACAAGGTTGTCTGCCCACGTACAATATTGGACTTACATATATTATTAATAAGTGCATCGGCACCTGGAGGTGCAAAGAGACAGTTTGGGGTGTCAAAGTCATTCTGATGGCACACTGAATAGTCAATATTCATCAGGGTAAAGTCACACACACACGAGGGCTCCGCCCCCCTTAAATATAAATGGTCGGAGCAGCTAGCTGTTCTTACTGTATGTGAACTACACATTATTGAAGACGGGTTGGTCGGAGGTGAGATCCTGCAATACTGCTTTTCCGTCTGGGATTTAATTTCTCTTTAGGAATTCTAAAAAAAATGAATCTTTAAAATCACTTGACGCTGATTCGGGGTTGTTTTTATTGGAGTCTGGCAATTTAAAAGCTGTCGTACGTCGTGGGAAACGTGTGTAAAGAGAGGATAAAACACCAACACAGACACTTCCAGGAGGAAATGTGTGTCGCGTATCAGGGCTGATTGCTGCTGATTACCGTGTTAGCGGTTGTTGATGTCAACACGTCACCTTTCCTCTTTACAGGCGACGATCCGGGAGGCTTCCCAGCTTCGAATCCATGTAACCGGTGAGAGGACGTCACGCCGCGGGAGAGGACGATCAAAGCAAACTGCCCAAACAGGGCCGTCTATTGTATTTATATTCCAACAGCAAATAAAAGCTTCATAGCAGTTGTACCAGGTCTGATAACACAGTAGTGATATTAGTCATGTGTTTGTTATAATATCCTCTCCCAGCTTGAAGCCCGTCACATGGCCGATCGTTCTCTGAACTCCTGAAATGTTAACCAGATGAAATAATGTATCTCGTGTGGGCTGAAAGCGCTGACTATGATGAATGAAGCAGCTATTAAACGACGGGGGCCGACTGCATTCAGAAGTGCAACAAAAACAACGGAGAATTCATGCGGGAGAGGGGGCTGCATGCTCTCTTAAAACTGGAACTCAAGCAAAAGAAAAAACATGAGGCGGAGGAATGAGATGAATCAGTGTATGTAATCTGAGTAATCTAAAGAGCTTTTATGTGATAATAACACAAGTTTAAGTCGCCCCCCCAGACAGTTACTGAACCAGACTCCAACTTTAAGTGTTCTCATGTTTCCCATCCGTAGCTGCTGCTGTATATCTGCGTCCCCGCGGTCGTATTGGTCAGTCAGCAGTCGCATCTTAACGTCCTGACTAGTGTTTCACGAAGGAAGGGAGCCGTCTCCTATGTAAACTCCCTGAGGGTCTCTCCGAGCTCCACGGCGGCGCTGCCCTCGAGTGTCTGCGCCTCGCTTCCACATATTCTGACGTCAAGCGCTTCCTGCAACTTCGCAGGAAAGTCACAGCCACAATCACTCGCCAGCCTCCGCTTGTTGATGGCGGAGGGGATCGATCACAGGACCCCCACACCAAAGGTCCTCCCCCTTTGTGGGGCTTGTCCCCCAAACTGCCTCCTTACACTGATTTTCTGGCTACATATTGATGTCATCTGATATCCTACGTTCCTCTGCTCATCATTAACTCCGCCGTCCCATCACATGCTCACATAATATACAAGCAAACTCCTGCATTCAATTTATTGTCAAATTATGAGAGCTCACCTGTAACATATCAGCAGAGGAGCAACTTATATGCTCCAATGATTGCAGACAATTGTAGTAATCATCAAAAATGTCACACACATGGACAAATTCCTTGTCTCAAAACAGAAGCCAATGAATGGACCTTAAAGACGAGTATCTCCACTAGTATAGCCTAGAAAGAGGGCGGCCTGTAGAGCTTACAAAGATGTATAGCCTTGAAAATGAATGGCTATAAGCTGTAAATGGACTAAAAACCTGTGTGTATATAGACACACACACACACACACACCACCAAAGAAAAGAATAAATCGTATGTCCTTGTGACTGTAAAACAACTCAAATATGTTCTGACATCCTGCACACGCTTAAAATATCAGGTTTAGATCAGAAGAGAAACAAATGCGACTTAGTTGGTCCTGTTTGGAAAAGCAGCTCCTGTGAGTCACCACTCGATCGGGACAGCAACCCCTAACACAGAGTCCGCTTCCACGAACGGAACAGCTGATGTCAGCTTCCCTCTGCACACATGCTGCACTCCAGCAGCTGTGCACGAATGCAAACAAAGATCACGCCGGTGACAACAGGAGCCGTTATTAAACTCATTAGGGAAATGTCTCCCTCTAATGCATTACAATTGGAGGTGAAGAAGCACACGGAAATGCCCCGCAGCTGAGCTCCGCTCCTGCAAAGTGCTTTACTGTATGTTCGTCGTTTCACAACGGATCAAACACATCTGACGGCCTTGCATGTGAACTCCTCCCGCCTCCCGTTTTCTATTTATTTATCGTGTTTTCTGTGCAAACAGCTCGTCCGCCGGGCGGAGGAGGATTTGTAGTCTAAAAAAAGGCTCCACTTCTGCAAACACAGCGGTTTTTAAAATGCAATGTGGAGTTTGGAGTTGTGCCGACACACCACAAAGGTTTTAAAGCTAAATACTATTTTCCTTTTCCCCACTTCATGTTTAAACTTTAATTGCCTTCCATTAAAGCCGCTCCATGTGAACCACAACCGAGCGTGAATCGATCCTTCATCTGTTCTTTCGGCGCCGAGCTTAATGAAGTAGCATTGCTTCCATTCCACCCACCTCTCTCTCATAATTTCAAATGCAAAACAACAACTTTCGAACATTCTCTGGGAGCCTTCTGTGCATGTTGAGCTTCTCCCCAAGGTAAAACTGGCCTACTTCTGACTGCATCCTCAGCATCTATCTGCCGTACCCGTAAATTGCACTTGCCTGCGATTGCAGGTTATCTCATCTGTCAAAGCAGGGCCTATCAATTTCACAGAGCGGTCTTGACAGAAGGCATTAACCCTCCAGCATCACTCCGGCATCCGGCACTGACAGACGATAACTGCCGGAGATATCAACATATCAGATGAGCTTTGTTGACAATTCTGTTGTGACTGCTAGCGATGAGAAACAAAAAAAAAAAAAACCTGAATAACAATGAATACAAACCGAAGAAAAGATCCCTCTGTTCCTGGTAATGTTTCCCTTTGGTTGAGATAGCATTACTATCAAGGTTACAAGAACAATAAGACATGTAGTTTGCCACAATGCATCAATGGGTGCGACAGGCCATCCAGCTACTAGCCAGTAGCAAAGAGGTCCGACCAACCAATGAGGTGGAGCCACAACAGAACACTTGCAGGGAATGTTATGTAGAATTCTACAAAAAAAAACTTTAAGAGCGATTGTCAGAATCAGGAAGAGGTTAACCTGCCTTAAAACACTCTAACACACGTTTCCCATGATGCAACTGTGGGGTAAAAGTCCACAAAGTTCACGCCGCCTTGTGCAAGTCAGGCCTCCTGTTAGAAGTCTGCGGTATCCAAGCCGGCACACATTTAGAACCCCAAACACACCACTGTGACATCATTAGGGTTATTTCCTCATGTTTTAAGTGCATTAAATGTTATTTAAAATGAAAATAAAACTGTTCACCAATCATATATAGTCACAGTGTACGCTTTTTTTCATTGTGTTAAAACATCAAAGTTTGGGAAAGGAGCATGTTTAAAAAAAAGATTATTTCCTCTTTTGATCTTGAGATGTGTATCATTGTGTTTTACACGACAGATTATATTCGGTGCAACAAAATGTGCAGTGGGAATGCTCCACATGAAGGAATAAGGCCCTCCTGCTCCTAATTTTAGATGAGCTACTTTCGGTACATCCTGAGACTTTGATTGTGGACTTAGGGAAGTGATATCTACTGAAACAGATTACCGTGACCGTGGCTCTGATGTATTTATACAGAGTGCACTTATCTGCGTGAGTCATTTTGCGTCAGAATGACTGTGTTCTCAAAAAGTGTCGAATCCCCCCCCCCCACCCCACCCCCCTCCTCCAGCCCCCCCTTTAGTAAAGTGCAGGTGTTTGACAGAAAAGCCCCACACTGTTCGGCAGACAAATCCTTCACAGAGCAACAGACACTGGGATGTTGATGAATGCCCCACTGTGGGAGTCAGAATGTTCCCTCCTCCTGCAGCTTCGCCTCCCCGCGCTGTCCGCGGCGCTGGAAGCGGCGCGGGAAGCGGTGACTGGCCGAGCGCCACTTCTCACCGCCGGACTCGGATTTCTGACGGCGATCCCGCAAGTGTCATAAAACCACTTGTAATCCACGAGAAGGGGGGTGGGGGGGGTGACAGTGGGTGGTAACACTGAGGCCAGTGGACCCTGAGGGCGGCCATCGATCTCTTAACCAGACGCGCACATGCGCTTGTGCGCGCGCGCGCAAACACACACACGCGCGCACACGAGCCGTTCTTCTCGTGGGCTGTGAAGTTGCGGCCACGTCGGTGACATGTGATATAAAAGAGGATGTATGGAGAGTTTAATCAATTCTGTAATGGAACATTTTGGGAATAGTAGGCTAATCTCCACCTTACTTCGCCCCCACCTCCAGCGCTCTCTCTCTCTCTCTTTCTCTCTGTCTTTCTCTCTCACACTCACACACATGCAAAAGAAAACACACATCCCGGACCCACCGAACGCTCACGTTTATGCACCCAGGATTAGTATGCGTCTGGCACAGCCGCGCCAGCTCGCAGCTTCCGTGCGTTGCAACCTCCTCCACATTCAGAATATCACCAATAAATCCAAAGTAAACAGCAGTTATCTCTGGATGGAAAGACTTCCTTCCTCCCCCCCACCCGCAGTCTCCAGCGGACTGAACAGATCAGCAGCCACCCTGTTACTTTCTGTGGATACCTGTTATTGTCCGGGGGTACGAGACCTCTTCCAGGCAGCCCATTAACACTCCTCCTTCATCCAGCATCGCAAACACACATCTCGCTGCTGACAACCAGTGAAAACATTATTTTTGCATCAACATCGGCTTGTAAGAAATTCGCATGCAACCTAGTTGAAGGTGATTTGTGATTTCTAAAGATCCACCGCACGTTGAAGGGAGAGCAAAAAAAAAAACATCCTGAATTACACAGTGAGCAGTCGTAATCTCGCATCTACCGGACAATCAAGGTGTTTTCTTACCTCTCCAGACGGACAAGTATCCATTGTGTGTCACCGCAGGCTCCGTGTGCTCTGTTGCCCTGGTTTGAAGCTGCAGCCGCTCCCTTTCCATTCATCCACTCATTCCAGGATCCGAACTGCAAAAAGCAGCTGCCTCACATATCAGCATGTCGCTTCTCCCCTCGCACTTCTCCTTGACAAACCGCTCGCAGCAGATGGTCTGGAACCTGCGCTTGCCGGGAGCCTTGCAGGCTGCGACGAGGAGCCTCACAGCATATTAGTAGTTTTCCCCACAGATAGAAACCACCGAGCTGGTTGGTGTGTGGGCACGTCTATATATTTCCAGGCGAGTTTTCAGAGTGTTGCTGTATGGCATTTTTTTTTTTTTATTTTTTCCTTCCCCGTGGCGCAGAATAGTTGCTCGCCAGTGACAACACAATATGTCCCTGCTTTTCTTTGGCCCCCTCGCTGCACAAAAAAAAAAAAAAACGCCCACACGGTCCTTAAAGTTCAGATGAAAATAGCACATCCAAAGAAACTTTTGTTTTAAAGAAAAAAAGAAAAAAGAAAAAAAGAATCAGGAGTTATTTTAATGTCCAGGAGCGTGGCAGCTTCCGCGAGGTGCGAAGTGTCGGCGCTTGAAAAACCTGCAATGGAGCCGCGGATCACCGTCGACGGCACACTGAAGTAACGCGGAGCCCACTGGGGAGGGGGGGGCAGGAGGGTGGGCAGGGGGTGCACAGGCAGGCAGGCCAGCCGGCATCCAAACACACACTGGAGGGGAATGATTATGCGTATCGACTCACGGTCCGCAGCGAGCACCTTGTTGTCTGCAGGAGATTAAGGACCAACCACGGATTAGTGTCTTCTTAGCGGTGTTTAGCTTTCACAGCAACAAAGTAGCCTATCGGGCTGTGAGCAGTCCTGTTTTTATATGTTTTAAAGCGTGCTGCTGCTGTTTTCCTGTAATGTGAATTCGTCAATCCGAACATTGCTGCTTGCGTCCTGTGCGACACACAGTGAGCTTATCGATGTATTATTCAAAGCCAGCTGGAGTTTCTTGAGGTTCTACAACAGCACATACCATGACCTGGATAAACTGAGAGATTCCACACGGAGCCTGAGTGACCTCGTTCACTTCAAGCCTTGAATAATAGGGTCAAGCATCCTGAGCAGTGTGTGAACAGGATAATATCAGATTTCGGACACATCCAGGCCTAATCCGGCACACCTTTGACCCCCACGGATCAGTTAGCACGTGTGGTTTGTAGATGGGATGAGCCAGACTTGACCTGTAGCTTAGTTTAGGTGACTCTCGCCTGGAGTCAACACCTTCATTCAAGTCAGAATGTGGGTCACAAGAGTGGCCACATTTGGACCGAACATTCAGATAGTGAGACAAATAGTCTGAGAGAGGTAATGCAGGTGATGTCACAGATCTCCATACTTATGTTGTAACAGTAGCTAACATACGACTTTATTCAGAGAGGGAACTAATGAAGCATTAACACTCCTGAACACTCAGTTTAAAGCCCCAAGTGTGTCTGTAATAAGGAATATTAATGTATGTTTAATATAAATAAACAGCTCGGCCGTGATTTACGTGTTTTTCGTGGTTTGCGTGAATAAAAACCTGCATGAGGCCTTCTGTAACTCCAGAGGTAGCTACACAAAGTCTGATAAATTGCCTCAAGTGATTTCACATGAGTCAGCGTCGGTCGAGGAGGACGACTGGAAGTTAGAAAAGAATAAAATTCTGGGATATGAAGTCAGAGGGAGGTGAGGTTGCGAGACCTCTGTAGCCACGACTCATCTCTGCTTGAGGCCCGCGGCTTCAGGCTACGTCGGCTGCAAATAGCAAGACGCACTCGATCTGTGGCTGAGTTGGTGGCAGCTGCATTGCATTGTGGGTAAAAAAAACTGGTTTTGAAAAGAAAGACGAATGCACAGAAAGGGAAATATATACAGTAGATATTTGTGTGGCTAAACTGAATCATATCAATCACTTGTCCACCCCTGTGGTGCTGCATTTCTCTCTACTACAATATTTTATTTACCATGAGTAGATAAATGCCCGCTGGCTTTTAAGAGCCAGTGGAGCTTATTAAATATTCACTTGTCAATCCAAAGTAATGTTCAGCTAGAGAATGGTTTCTAAAAAGGTTTTCCTTTCGGCTGCAGCTGACAGTGATTTCTGTTGACTCCAGTAAAAGTATTTACACATGTAACTTTAGCTGTTGACATGAGAAAAAGATTTCACTCATGTTGGTGTTGTTGTCAGCAGGCAGCTGTGTCGTAGCTGAATGAGTCTGTAGGTGGAGTGCTGATGGAAGTCTCTTCCTTTCCTGCTCCTTCCCTTTCTTTGCTTTGCCTCCGTTGCTATCGACGCAGACGGTAGGAGACACGGCTGCTGCGACTGAACTGCTGCGCCATTTATCCGTGTTCAGATCCTCTTTTCACATCCACTTAAAGTTGCATTCAGAAGGCTAGCATGGCTCATTATTTTAATAAGTTATATTACCCCTGAAGGGAATATCACCTATTTTCATTTTTTTGTTGATTTGTAGAGGAAAGCTACTAGAGAAGAGAAGAAAATACGGTGAATATACGATCACAAACCGCTTTATTAGGTACACCTGTTACACTGCCCTTTAAAGTAAGTATCCCTTCATCAACTCATGCAGCTGACACTCATTGTGTTCAGGCGTGTAGACATGGTCACGAGGATCTGGATCAGAACAGGAAGAAAGTTATTTAATTGACTTGTTTTTTTTAATTACCTTCATCAAAAGCAATTTGGATTTGCCGGCCGGCACTGGTCCGTCTGTGTTTTTGTAGGATTATGCAAATTTCATGCAAATTTTCACCAACACACGAAGGGGTGTCGGATGGGCAAAGAAGAACCTATTGATCAATTTAACATAGCAAACAACTGCATATTGTACGTCAGTCTGTGCTCTCCGAGTGTCCGTCTGTCAACAGGATTACACAAAAACTAGCTGATCCTTAGTGGAACTTACTAGACAGCCGCCTTATAAATGCATCATTTGCTATTCACCATCTATTGTGTTCATTCGGTGCTGAACACTCTCAGCAGCAGAGCGTGCTTAACTTTCTGAGTGTAATTCTACTTGTAAACGTGTCTTGTTGCTTTGATTAGCTTCATGTTTGGATATACTGTAGTTTGATGCGTTGTTTTGGGCGACCCAGCAGCAGGACAACACACGGTGAATTTGCCAGGAGTGGCACCAGCAACAACAGCCAACCTGGGTATCATTGCAGACAGTGTCCATCCCTTCATGACTAGAATCTACCCATCTTCTATGCACCATGTCACAACCCTTCAGATGATCTCAGCCTGGTTTATTATTCACTGTAACCAGATCTCAATCCAATGCAGCACCTTGAGGATGTGGTGCAGAGGGATATTCCCATCTTGCAGGTGGCGTCCACCAATCTGCAGCATCTGTTTGATTCTATCATCAATCAAATCTCTGAGGAATGTTTCCAGCATCCCTCTGAGTCGATGCCACAAATAATTAAGACACGTTTGATGGCGAAAAAACTGGTCAGAACCAGTACGAGCACAGAATAAATTATAAATTGGCTGATGAGTGCATCGTCTAAACACTTGTTCTTCAAAGTTCTTTCACTTTGCCGGTCGATGAACCCAAATATTCGGATCATTTGTGTGACAACAAATCAGCTGCATGTCAGTCTCATTCCGTTTCACGATTCTTTACGAGACTGTGAAACACCAATAAAACCTCACTCTGACACAATAGCTGTGGCTCCTGCATGTATCTTTTGAGTTGCATAGAAATCATTGTAATAATGATTCCAAACAAGGCTTTCAACTACAGTGAAATTATAGCCAGAGTGCTTTAATTAGGCCGTATGGTCTTTGTATAAACAGAACCGGAGAGAAGGGCTGTCGCATTTAGTCAAAGCACACTTCAGGAGTAATCTGTCAAAATACGACCGAAGAAGGAAAAAGGGCTTTAAAGGAAATGAAAACAGGACTCAGCGGACACGTTAAATTGCCTCACGTGTTCCCGGCGACAAGCGAGGGCAACAAAAGACGGGAAAATAAAACTAAAATAAGGCATTATGAGACAGACGGATGCAGTATTAGTGAGTGGTCAGCGGAGGGAAAAGCGATTGTGGTTCTCAGTTGGGTTGATTGGGATACAAATAGAGGCTAAATGGAGAACTCCCAACAGCAGCGGTGGAAGTGAATGGCCACTCAAATACACTCTTCAGAGCGACCTTTGACCCTCTAGTCCTTGTCAAAGCTTCAATTCAGAACACACAATGGAAAGATCCCACCTACGTTCAGACGGACAAGGATTCAAAGCCTGGTGAATCGTGCACCTCCGTGCCGGCTGCACAGGCGAACACACGCTGCAGACCTGCTGATTGGTGGCAAAGATTCACGCTGAAAAACAACATCCTGTCAGGTTGAGTAATGTTTGCCAAAACTCAACCAGCAGTGCTGCAGCGCCCGGTTTTGTTTTGTTTTGTTTTTTTATAATGAAACTATTGTGATCTATTTTTAAGGAAATAAATGGGTTCAGAGCAACAGACAGGCTGGGGAAGTCAAAGAGAGACGAGCTTCGGTTTGTTATTAAAGACATCTGTTGGAGAAAGAAACACGAGGAACAACGCCGGCCTTATACTTCAAATTGCTTGCTGTTATAGTTTTCTTTGGTCCACTTTGGAAGATGTTTTGCTCAGACAGTTTCTAAAACCTTGTTCTGCCTCCTGGTGTTTGTCGACCCGTCCGCCCCAACCTCCCTCCTGACAAGGACTTTCTCCCTACACAGGTCTATTGACCTGGTTTCCTACTTTCTTTGTAGTGTTTATGGCTGCAGGTTCACTTTTGTGTGTCTGTCATCTACAGAAAAGAACTAAAATCTGCTTCCAAAATTGGGAAGATTTCGACCATCAAGAAAGATTAAATCTGAACTGTGGAAACTGTCCGTTAGCTGGCTGCTCCGAAGCTTTCTGATTGTTATATAATCCTCGACACACAGTTTGCCCGTCGTTATGGAAAATAGTCGTTTCCCCTGATGCATACTGTGTCCGGGGGGTCATCCTTGACCTTTGACCTGTCAGAGACCTACAGGGCAGATGTTACATTGCTCCGAGTTTGTTTTCCAGCTGTTTATTTCCCTTGTGTGTCCTACTGATAACGTCTCTCCTTCTAGTTCCTACGGTGAATTCATCTTCCCCGGATGTTTAGTAGTTACATGCTGGGACGGTGCTCACAGACACTGACCTTTCCAAATCCTGAACTTTTGGGATTTTTCACCGGTTAAGAATGGTAAATAACCTTTAAATGCACTTTACAAAGACTATTTTATAGACTTGACTTCGGCTGATCTTCTAGTCTCTGGCCTTTATCTCTTATTGCGTCGCAGGTTTACTATTTCTTGCGGACGTTTCTGTTGTAAAGACATAAATATTTGATCAAACGGCAGCACAGCGTGATGCAGATGATGAATATGTTTTCAGATGAAACAGAAAGAAGTCCTGAGGGTTAAACACTCCACACCTGGAGCTTCTCTACTTCCCTCTCAGGAGAACATTGCGAGCGGCTCTCGTGTCTCCACTTCCCCAGTTTGCCATCAGGAACTGGGGACGGACTTTCCAGTTAGAACACTCGTTCCATTATTGTACAGTCGCGCGGTCGCGACCCCGCGCAGCTCCGTTGCAATCCATCAAAGGTGAAGCACAAAGGGTTCAATTTGCTCCTCCATTGTTATTGATCTTCCATCTCCGGCGCAGAGCGTATCAGCCGTCAGGGTATCAGTGTTTGTGACCTGCCTGCACACACACAGGCCTCCACGGGGGAAGAACAAACCTATTAACTGCCGTTATTAAACTGAAGATCGGTAAATTGAAGACGCGAGTCCGTTCATGGTCGCCGCAGCTAATCGTGTTACGGCGGAAGTCAATAAGATGACCTTTTAATGAAGTGTGAAAAATTAAAAGGGAGTGATTGATTTGTTCACGGCGAACCGTCTCGCGGTCACGAGGTCGACGATTATGGGACGAAGATGTAATTGTTATCTATCTGTGATGTGAAGGATCTCAGCTGTCAAGAATTACAGCGTCGAATAAAGACGTCGCTTCACACGCTGACCTTCAAATGTCTCATACTAGATTATAGTTGAGCTTAAATTGGTCTTTAATAAACTACAAACTGCCTCTATACCGTTTTCCTATTAGGGAATTAAAATGCAAATACACAGTCTATTATTATGTTTTAAAACGGAGAGAGAAGTGATTATACAAGGATATTTAATATCACTGAGTTTCAGGGAACGTGACTTGCGGCTGTAAATAACAAGATGTAATGACTCATCATATTGTAGATTCACTTCCACTAATTAATCAACAAGTTTAAAGACCACACACTTGAATCAAAGTAGCAATATTTGATACTAAATAAACAAAGACAGTAAATATGTGCATAATAAAACTATTATTTTCTTATGAGTGCGGGACATCAAATGATTCTGTCTCTTCCATGTGAGGTCATAATCTGATTATATGATACTGTATCTGAGCATTTCCCTCCAAACTGAAGTGGAGACGAACATGAAGTAGCTTGAAGGAAAATTTATAATTGAAAGATTGAACATTCAGAGCTTTAGTGAATGTGAATTCCGCCATCGTTAATCAGAGGAGGAAAAAAAAAAAAAAAGTAGGGCGAACGAAATTCAAAATATCACCAGGAAAAGAACACAAAGCAGTCAAAGTTCTGGCAATATAATCCCGGAAACCGCGGACCCGGCCCGACGTCTGCAGGCACACGGAGAGGAGGGAAGATGCTGCTGTGAGTGAGATTGTGTGTCTCCCTCTCCTCCCCGCCACACACCTGCCTCCGGCCATCTGCATTCCCACGCTGACACACTAACTGCTTGAAATCTTTACATTGCATTCGCAGTCTTTCAAGAAGAAGTGCAAATCCAAAATGTGGCTCCCGTCTATTCACAGGGAGAAACGTGCTTCAGTAGGGTGACGGTGACGGTGACACAGCCTCGGAGGTTAACACCCGGTCAGCGGCACATTCTCCGTCTCCGGAGCCGAGAACTTATCTCGTCTCTCCGGCTTCGTCTTAGGTATTTCTGTCTTTTGCAATACGAAAAAATAATTTATTTTAGTCACATTTTTAACATTTAAAAAAGTATTAATTCAACGCCGTGAATCAAATTCGCACCGTATCCGAACAGCTACGAGTCTCGTCTCTTAAAGAGCAACCTCGCACATCACTTTAATTGTCTTGTGCCGGCGATAAATCTCTCAAACATGCTCTTTCATCCAATACGAGCAATTACCGGAGCAATGTAGCCGGTGTCGTTGACACAAAAATGATGAATTAACTGACCAGATGACAGTCGGTATCTAAATCAGTCAATCAGTCAATAAGCCACCCTGGGGAGGCAGAGAGACATCCGTCTTCCTCATGACAGTTCATTTATTTACTGATCACCGACCGCTTGATCTGCAGGGAGAATGTGTTTATTGTCTCCGGACTGAGAGGGAAGAGGAACCCAGCGGCATGCAAATGAGACTGTGAAGGAACATTAACTGTAAATCTGTTGTTGTTTGGGTGTTTATTCTGCACAGCGCAGGTACATCCTCTGACTATCTCTCAGTCTTTCTAATTGTCCTCCTCTGTTGGCAGTAGTGATTTAAGAAATCAAAATGCTGTTTTTTTACCTGGAGTAACCTCTTCGATGGACGTCTGGAGGAGGGAGAGGAAGAAAACTCTGTACAAAACTCATAAACCCACAGTAAACAACTGATGCAGCACCACCGACGCTCACAGTTAGTGACTACCTGCTGAACATACAGGACCATTAAAACGCCAGATGTTTCCCCCGGGAGTTTATGGAGACGAATAGAGTGAATATTAAGACTTAGATTCACCTGGCAGACATGAAGACGCCTGCAGGTGAATGATAATGTAGCTCTGTAACTGCTAGATGTGTTCAGGTGATATCAGGTCAATGTTTAGTTTAAGCCATAAGCCATTAAATTAAATACTGCAGGTTAAAGTATCCAGATGTTTTCTTAATTGAAGTGTTTGCATGGAAAAGTTTCCAGAGACAAACAGTCTTGTCTGATCAGAACCACAAAGTAACGTGCATCACATGATGGCTGCGCTAAAGGGTCGTTCAGCGTACATCACAAATCATCCGGGATGAAAATGAAGGAATATTGCTTCGTCAATACGTCTAACAGTGGATCATCAGAGTGAAACGGCGCTGAGACGGGGCTGCGACCATAATTGTGCTCGTTAGGCGTCGCTCGGGGAGATTATGTGAGCTAAACTGCGGGCAGGAAAAACAGTTTCCATAAGTGTCCTCATTTCCTGCAGTCTCTACTTTAATGGCTGCTGCCAGTTTATATTTGTCCACACACATTTAGCACTAAACATTTGTTTACAAAGCAGGTTTTTCGGCGGCGCTCTGATCTGCAGCAAAGTACAGAGAAATGATTTAATCATCTTTCGGCCAAAAGTTTTCATTCGCCTCCTGCGATTTTGCAATTACGGTCTGTAGGTGTGGATGCTGACGGGGCATTGTGCAACGGCCTTCCTGTAAGTGGCAAACGATGCGTATCCTTGTATGAATATGAAATGTGGTAGTCAGGTATGTTGATAAGGTACGAGCGGATGAACAGCTGCGGTGCGGAGGAGAACCTCATTATTGAAACACACACCCACTACAGCATTTCACCAACACACACTCCTCACATACGGAAATCTGTGCAACTGTGTCGTAATTTATATTTGAGGGCCTCTGCTTTAGAGTGGCAGGTGGAATTATTGTGTCGCTGATCATCCAAAGCAGACATGAATACCTTCCTATAACGACGCACGTCACGCCACCTGGATGTCATTCAACAAGTCCTCAAACAGACACGACAAGATGTTTCGAGACTCGACCAGGTGAGCTTTCTGCTGTCTGGTGGGTTTGTAAGTAGAGACATGTCTTCCAAGACACTACGCGTGATCATCACAAACCTTCAGACGCTGAGCTTCCATCATGGTCACGGTTTGGTGCGGCCTGACGGATCGATTGAATTTCCGTTTCATTTCGAGGGTCGTCACTGAGAAGCAGGCAGGAGGTCGGAGGTCTGGAAGCAGGAGGACTCGGTTTTAGAAAACAAATGTGGGAAGAAAAACATAGGCAGAAACATGTTTTCAGTTAATTATCTTGTGGATTAATTGCTCTCTGCATCAAATGCTCCCTTTCAACTCTTCTGGAAACGCACCTCAAACTTCAGACTGGAGTCACATCACCCCTAAAATACTGCTGAGCGTTCACTAGTTTCATAAGTTTACTGTGACATTTAGAGGTTTCTTAACTGGAGATAACGAGATGATAATTAGATGAATGATATTTTAGATCCAATATTTCTGCTATTAATGCAGCCAGTGTGTTGGAGCGTCCAATGGACACAGGATGTCGTCTATTCAGATGTTGTCCAGAAGGTATAAAAAGGATAAAGAAGCACTTGAAAATTAATTTGTTTCCTCACCATCTCTCCTCAACTAAATAATAAACTAATAACAGAAAAAGGTGCGAGTGGCTGACAATGCCTGGCTGACATTTGACTGCATTTAAGCTCCAGATCAATACATAATTACCAGCAATTGAATCCCCCATTCACACCGGGGATTAGCTGATTTTCCTTTAAAAAGAAAAAGCAACCAATAGCCGCGCTTTATGTGCAGCGGCTGGCGAGGAACGTTCAAAGCCAATTATGATCAAATTAACCGAGTCATGCAGGTGGAGGCTCGATCGGCACAAATCCATCAAAGCTGGTGTTGAGATATGACGGTACTTTTATGTAGAGGTTACAAAGTGTTTTCCCAATCATGGCTCAGGGTGGTGCTGAAATCCTAATCAGCCATTCTTTCAGCCAGTTCTCATCCCAGCTCATCAAATACAGACGCTTCGTCACAATAAGACACGCGGGGAGCGAGACAGCGTCGCTGTTTGACGAGCTGGGAGCTTCAATATTTGATGTGGAGGGATGAGAGCCTGTTGCTTCTTTTGTTGGATGTGTGCAGCGTCACGGAAGAGTTTAGAGCCAAAGTTTGTTTATTCATATTGGTGTTAAAACTCCAAAAGGAGTGGAGCCTCTTTTTCTTTGTTATATTTGGTGCCTCTGTCCTTCGACCCTCGATTCAAGTGAGGAAAGTAGGTGGAAGACACCTCAGAAAGAGGCTGAAGGGAGGACGGACAGACCGGCAGCAGAGGTCGCATGTACACACCAACAACAACGATATACAAAATGACACAATGTTGACACCTGATATGGAATTTATTTGATGTATGGAGATCAAAGAGGACCGCGGAGCAGCGGGTGGTGTCACCAAGTGGCACTTTCATCATACCACCTCCTCGCCGCCGTGGCTGAGAGAGAGAGAGAGACATGATGCAGTTAGTAACATTCATCCAGACTGAACCGTCAATGAAGGCTGTTTTGGTATTTGTAGTGTCCACAACCATCAGCAGATACAGTACACAGAAATACACAAGTGACATCACTTCTCTGTCGCTCATTAGAAGTGAAGCGTACAAAAAGGAGGAACCTGTCAGACCTGCATCAGGCACATGAAAGAGGAACATGGCTAAATTTGCCTGATGTAAACACCCTGTTAGATGTGCGTGGAACAAAGGAAATAGAATAGCATACAAATACACCTGCGAGCAAAGCTCACACAAATTGATGTGTCAAGGATACGATTTGAACTCCTGAAGGCAGCTCTGGCTGCTGTCACATTAGTTCCACGTTGCTCTGCTGCAAGTCGGTTCTACGTTAATGTTTAATCTCCTTTTTTTTCCTTTCACCGTGTTTGTCAAACATTAGAAGGACTATAATGGAAAAAAACATGAAGGACAAATTACTACCAATTGACAACGTATGCATGAGTCCACAGATCCTTGCAATGCCACAAGGATTGTAATGATGCACCGTAATGAATAAAGTAGCTTCAATGTTTATTACTATAATTATTAGCATAATTACGTCAGTCATTCGTGGAATCAATTTCCCTCAGCCTTCCTCTTTGCCTTCGAGGGTTTGAATCTCATCACAAAGCATCCCAACAGAATAGAGGAAGGATGGATGTGGGAAGTAAATTAATAAGGAATCAAGCTGATGGTTAGACAGCTGAATGTTATAATCACGAGACCCCCGGGAATAACCCATCGATAGCATGATGCATGTTGTGTTATTCATCACGTCGTGAATAATATATTACTTGTCAACACATTGTTCACTAGCTGCATTGTTGACTAGTGGTTTCACCTCGGTAACCTTGGTAACCGATCACCGATTCCATTGTAGGTGATGTGTAACACCCAGCGATCCCACTCTAAAGAGTTCCTTCTTATGTGTTTGTTGTTTGTATTGCAGGTGAGGAGCACATTTCCCTCCACTCTACTTATAAGTCTTCGTTCTCCCCTTTTGTTCTAATAGCTGCATTTGCAAAGATAATTCTCGTTGATTGTGGTTTTGCTTCTTTGAAGCTCCGACATGCTCCTCTTCTCCGGGGTAATTATCCCCGGAGCATGATCAACACCTCAAAAAAATGATTTCAGCAGAACTATTGAACAGCCAAAGTGCTTTGTGATCCCCCTTCCTGCGAAACACAAAAGGAAACGGCCCGAAACTAAAAAGGCAACTCCTGCAGCTAGAACTAGTTTTGTTATAAACCCGTCGATGAAAGGAAAAGCAAATATCCATCAGTCAAAGAGGTCATCAGCTACTTAGTTTCAGCACTTACTGAACTTTGAATTGCTTCAGAAATAAATATGATACCTTGAATGCACCGAAAGAGAAAGTACATTCTGTTTATACAAGCAGGTTGTGTTATACAAACCAGCCTATAGACACCATCTACAGCTTTGTGCACACATGCAGTCGTGTCTACGGTGTTATACAACTCTTATATTTCCAAGTGGCATTATTATGTGATTAAACAAGCTGTTGTTTTACTTCACAAACTGTGTGCGTCACACCACAGCAAGCTTCTCCTGCTCTTTACAATCACATTCTCTTCACTCCCTTTGTTTCGTCTCTTTCTGCTTGAATTACATGACGATTGTTCAGTTAATGTCTCTATTTGGAAATTTCACCTTTATACTTCCACTTAATTGGAGGTTACAGCAGAGATGTCTCGGGTCACCGTCCGACATTGTCGGTTTGCGTCCGTACTGCAATATTCAGACGTACTAAAACTCAGTTCTAGTGTTTAATAAAGCATGTGGAGCTTCGGTTGCAGCCACACGCTTTTCTATTCAAAGCAATTGTGTGTTGAGTTGTGCATTATTAAATGTCTTAGTCTATTTTGCATTATAAAAAGATACACACATACCCTGTGTGTGTGTGTGTCAGACAAAAAAAAACACACCACACACATGTGCGATGCAATTAAAACAAACTGGCTACACACTCGGAGGAGAGTCTCAGTTTATTGTTCCACAGCCACGAAGCAAAACTGTTGGTTCAGGTCCAAGTCATCATTTCTGTTAATGCTCTGTAGACAAAAACACCCCTCCTCGTGTGGAGGTGTAACTTTATTTATTTTCACACACGAATATGTGAAGTATTTGTGTAGGCGTGTGCGCAGGGCTGTTGTGTAGCTTGTAATGCTCGAGTTAATGCTAAAATGTGGATGTGTAAGTGTGCAGAATAGAGTGACTTTATCCATGTTTTGACGAACGCAACAGAGACTGGGAGTGCTTTGATTTACTGCTTATGCACCTTTATACTTTTTTTTTTCTTGTAATGTTTGGCCAGAAAATGTATTTCGGCTTATTCATTCATTGTCTTTCTTCCTCAATGGCCGACAGCCAGGACGGCAGTTCAGAAGCTCCTTGAAGCTTACGAGCATGGCATGAAAGGAAAATCAGCAGGCATGATGGGAAGAGGAAGGATAATCCTTATAGCTACTTTGTCATGCACATTATCCGCAGGAACCCTCGGACTGATGACTCCAGTTGACCCTCAACAATTCATGACCAGTGTTATGACGGGCTCGAAATATCCAACTTCAACATCCAAAACCTGCGTTTGTGTTTACCAACAGATTCTGTTCTTGAATGCATCCTGATTAATGTTACCAGCGAGAATGAATGCAGTATAATTAGAGCTAAAGAGGCCTTCACTTTTTTTCGTCAAAGTCTCGAGTGCTCATACCAACTGTTAATTATGAATTGCTCATTATACTATCATTGTATGCTGCATCATTGTTTTGGAATACTGCTGTTCTAAGTGTGACCATAAAAAAAAACAGGGGTACATGCACGCACACACACACACACACACACCTTTGCATGGTTTCTTGTTGAAATGAGTGAAGTTGATTTGATAGTTGTCCAGCGTGGGAGTTCATTGACTCGTTTGTCCTTTGATTAAAAGTTCGTTAGACTGGGATGAACGATTTGAAAGGCTGTAGTGAGTTTATATTCTATACACAAAGGAGGACTTGACTCTTAAAGACTTTTAGAGTTTTATTCAAATTATATTAAAGCTTTTCCTAACAAGAAAAAAAGCAAAACCAGCAGGAAAGCCATGCAGATCTAACGGCCAAGGGAGAAAAACAATGAATTGCTTAAATAAGGAGAGAAGTGTGCACATTTTGGATCATCTTTCCTGCAAGGCTTCACGTTTTGGGCTGTTGAAAAACTGTAGAGGCACTGAGGATCTCAGCTGGATGAAGCCAACTGAACCACATCCTCTGCAAAAAGTAGAGATGCAACCCTGAGGCCACCGTGCCAGACCCATAGTCCCAGTCCCCAGCTGCACTGCATTATGTTTGTATAAAAAATGCACAGATAAGAATCAATGACAAAGCACAACTCTAGAGTCCCTTGACATCCTGGCAAAAAAAAATGCAGACACAGCTCTTACTTTAGGGACGGACTAAATTGCTCATTGTAGCGGTCTCAGTACACGATCCGACAGCAGTATCACTCCAAAGGATACCCCAGGAGACATGAGGAGGTTTAGAAACCTTCTCCAAGTCCTTGCCTTCTCCAAGCTCGCATAGAAGAAAAATATCAGACGAATAAAAGTGAACAAGTCTGAACCTCAGATCCCAACAATACGAAAAAAAATCTAATGACGTACTTAACCTGCGAGGTTTTACCAGAGCTGAACTCTAATGACACTACTGCAAAACAGACAAATGTAGTGTAAAAGTAGTCGCACATTGTGCCATAGTGGCAGAACTCATTATCATGACTGCAAATTAAAGAAAAGCTGCAAGGTCTGCAGCGGGAGAAATACAGTCAAATGGTCAATTTATATGCAAATCAGTCCCGTAGACAAGAGGCACAAATAAAAAAAGCTTTCTCACAAATATTTTCTGCATTACATGTAATGATGTACACAACATACTCTGCTTGCCTTTGTGGGAGGATTTCTGTGCACCCATTAGGCAATCTCAAAAAAATGTCAAGCTTTCCCATTTTCAACCCCTGCTGGTGTGGAAACCACTGAATTACTATTCAGAATGATTTGATATTCATGATTTAACCCGTGCATGCAGAGAAAGTCTCGCTTTTTCTATGATCTCTATGGTGTTGGAGCACGGCAACACATTATAAATGCAGTGGTAAAAAGCTGAGTGTGCAATGAGGTGTTAAATATAAGGTCCTAAAAACATACAACACACCAAAAAACACAAATACCAAAATCACCAAGCTTTTGTTTGTATCATGTGCAGTACTGAAAATAAGATGGAGTTTAACTCCCTATTAAGTTAGAAATACACAAGGCAGAGACTGGACGCTTCCTGTACTGAACATTTAATGATGGTGTTATTTATATCGATAAGTTGGCCACAAGCTCGATCTGGCAATACCAATGCGAGTGCCAGATGGACCTCCAAGGCCGCCAACACCACCGTGAAGCAACGTGCCAAAACAAAAAAAAACTGTTGGAAAAGAATTGACCTGCTGACTGCCACCTGCTAGAACAGCCCATCTGATTGAAAATGGCAATTAATAAAATTGTTAACAGGCTCTTTATGCTGGAAAACGAGTGCAGAGGTACGAGTCTGCCAGCACTAAATGAACACATGGATGTCAGAGCATTCTGGACATACGAGCGGCTCATGTACAGAGAGTAGCAATTAGTAAAGATATCTAATAGTCCTATTAAGATGTTGTTACCTTAATCTCCTTCCTGGGCGTCAGTACACCCCCTCCTGACAGAAACACTTTAAAAACAGGTGAAACATTGGAAGGCTTTTGGATATCATCTAGTTATGTCCAAGCACCCCTGGCGGCTCAAGACACATTTATCAGTCAGAAACCCGACTGGAACCTGACAGGCAGTTAATGTGAACTGAAGCACTGAATTTGTTACTGTCACACATTTGTTAACCCTTATTATAAACATGTACAGTGTAGATGGCCTTGAAAATGTATTGACATACGCACAGACATAAAAACTGAATAAAAATACAATGCCTCCATGTTTTCTATTAGTTTACTTTACGTCCTCCCTCCTCGGCATGTCGTTAAAACTACGACCCCTTCAATGATTAATTCTGCTGTCTTGACAACAGCAGTGGAGGTGGGGTCTCCTCATTAGTCTGCGTCTGATGGCACTTGGTAAGCTCTGTGTAGAGCACGGGATGACCCATATTCCCGCACTGTTATCTCTGATTGCCTCGCTGTGGCACAGGGTTGATTAAGTGTTTTCAGCCACCTTGTTGCGCAAGTGCGGTGAGAAAAGTAAAGGCAGAGATTTGACTTTCAAATGAGTCTGGCTGTGCTAAAGTTGGAAGCCGAACGTAGGGGGACTATTCTTGAACATCGCGAGGGGAAAATGTGGAGGTTGAAAGGAGCAGCATAAACAAAGGACGAAGATATGAAACAAGAGAACAACAAGTAAGAGCCTTCTGCCATGTCGAGAAACTTCCGTGTTGTTCGTAAACATACAAGTGGAAGTCGAGCTCTGTCAGATAAAGTTACTTCAGGAGGGAGAATGCAGGCTGTTCTCGTCTAATGTGTGTCATTCAACTTCTGCCAAGGCGCTGTGCTATTTGTGGTCACCGTGGAGGGGAATAGTTAATTATTGTGCAAAAAAAAAAGAAGTGTGTCAGCATCCAGAATGACAGTCAAAAAGGCAGCGCGTGCGGGTGAACATCTGTGGGAACATGTTGATAAAAGCCAAACTGAGACATTGGCAAGTGTTCTTCCACTTGAGGCTCAGTAACAAACAACTTGAAGTGAGTGACACTCCGAGAACCCATAATGAGAGCTTATCAAGGAGCAAACATCAGATCTGATGTCAAAACATTCAGGGGAAATGAATATTCATACAGTCTGGTTGATTAATGTGTCAGACTGTTTTATGAAAAGTAACTTTCGCAAAGTGTGTCAACTGCGGTGCGTGTGAAGATGTACTAAAATCACAGATGATGGTAGCAGACAGAGTATAAACATACATAAGTCAGTGTGTGTGGTTGTCAGCCAGCCATCTGCAAGTGAAGCAATAACCGTACGTCAGATTATATTAATGTAATAAATAAAGCTTATGTTTGCCTTCATTTGTGGCAGACGTCTGCCTGTAATTTGTGTTCTATGTATCTCTCTCATGCTAGTCTCCGATTTGATTGAAGTCGTTTCTCAAGCACATTACAAGGTTTAAAGATATAGAATGACTCTTCCAACAGCAATGTACGATTGGATATTCACACCCCAGACTTAATGTAGGAAAAAGACCTGATGAGAAAAAGACCGTCTGGTCCCTCATGTTTGTCTTATTAATGTTAGCGTCAGAATAAACTATGCATAAAGGTCTATTTTTATACTGTATGAACCTGCCCTGTGCTATATACCGCGTGTGCCATTGTCACATTATAGCTCATCATCTACTCTTAAGTGCTTCGCCCGACGCTCTGTCTACACGTGTTTCTCAAAGCAGCACCTCAGAGAGAGCGCGTGCACATGCCCTGAAGCGCTTATTATTACCAGTCAATGATGCTGAAAATCTTGTTTATGGTTTAAAGTAACTTTGCATTTGCAACGGTCTGCCATATATTAAAAATACATGCATCATGAAGCTTAAATGCTTGCTTGGAACTTGCGAAACGAAGAATAATTAACGCTTCACAGCTTTCAGCTTACCGCTCTTCATGTTCCTGTGTGGAAGACAGTTTAAGAAAATAAGCTTTGATTGGTTTAGGTGATGTGTGCGGCCGACGTCACCAAGCGGATCATTTTGAAACTTAGGTTTAATGAATGATAATGTATTGCATATTACTCATACATACTTTATAAAAGTGTGTGGCCAACATCCTGCATCAAAAGAGTAGATACAGAAATAATTGTGCAAATTGAATTTATTTCCTTGATGAATCATCTTATTTTTGGTTTTTGTTACTAAAAAAAACATGTATGCATGTTCTTCTAAAGACGCTCGTAGCCTCCTAAGATTTCCCCCGGTGGAGATTAAAGATATTTTCTATTCTATAAAGGGATAGTCAGTTAAAATAATTTCCCAGAGACAAGGAAACAGGACAAATGAGGTAAGAGAAGGGAAATTAAACAGGTAGATAATTAGAACTAATCAGGGGAGTGAGAACAGGTGAGCAGGAAAAGAGCTGATTGGCTGGAGAGCCATGAGGACTAATGAAGCTGCTGCAGAGCAGGTGTGGGGGAAAACTTAATTGATCAAAAGTCTAAAGGCCATACAAACTACAGTCTCAGGATAATCATTATACTACTTGTGGATAAAATATCAAGACGTCTTACCTTCACGAGGGACGTCCACACAGTGATGTCCAGAGCTCAAAGTTGCACCAAGCAGTCACCTCTCTGTTCTTCCAGTCCTGTTGGTGTTTCGCCAATAAAACAAACATGCATATCAAAATACTTTTATATCACAAGGTTATACAGTAACCTTCTTCATTTCCCAGAAACCAAACAATGGGTGGCTTGTTTTCAACAATGACGCATCACCTTACAGGAATCCGAGATATTAGTCTGTATCTTTTGTACCAGACGTTCTAGAGAAGTTGGTCTGGCATCGGCGTGCCTGTACTTCGTGCAACACCTTGACTAGATGCCAAGGGCAGAGTGTTCGTGACAGGTCACACACACACACACACACAATAGGAGTATATTCAGAGGCATAGAAGGTAGTATTGCATTAAATCGCAATTCAAAACTGATTTACTGTTCACAAAGAGACAATTAAATCATTTTTCAGGTAATTACGGGTGTTTGATATCATAAAAAGGATCCTTAAAAAGGGATACAACCTTGTGTGACTTCTATCAGAAGTGTTTAATGTGGCTAACAAGCAGAGGACAATGTACAGTGTGTCATTGAATTATCAACATTGTTTATTGCCAGTAGCTGTCTCTAAAATGTGTCTTACATCATGGAATACATTCCTAAGTGTTTGTTTATGTTGTTATTTTGCCCTGCTGTTGTATAACTATACTGATGCCTTTAGCTTCAGCTAAACACATTATGTAACCGAGTTAAGTGTCTAGTGAGGGAGCTCTACAAGCTCTTAGTTTAAAATACAGACAAGGACATGAAGGGACTTTCACCCAAAGAATGAAGCAGTTATCAGGAGCTGGGCCTGATACACGGTTCCTTTATAAACATATGGATCGCATGTATCTGAATACAGTGATTTTTTTTAGCTTCAATGGAGTGAAAACAATTCCTTTTATTACTCAAAGCTAAAACTGTACGTAATGTAGCGACCCTTAATAAGAAGGCTACGAGAGTTAGCTAGTTTCCATGTTTTATTAACGGGAGGTAACACAAGCTACTGAGGGCCGTAGCCAACAAAACCATAATCAATTTACATACAGGTGATCTCGCTCCCGCATGTGTATCTCCTTCCGTTCCAGACCGTACTGTTGAGTGACTAAATTAATTAGAAAAGTAAACAAAAAGGGTTACCTCGGCTGTCAACACTCAACCTGACAAGTAGCAGGGACTAGCTCTACCAGCTGCAACCTCGGAGTACGACGTCACACCAGCGGCAAACATAGGCATTCACACCGGCATGTTGCCAAACCTGTGGATTATGGACCTGAAATACAGCTACACTTTACAACTCAATTAACTGACTGCCGACATAATCCGCGCTACATACCTGGACCCGGTAACGGAAACTCTGAACAGCTGGATTGGTTAAGGTGGGCTGTGGTAAACTAGCTAACCAATGACCTTAATGCTAACACAACGGCCATTGGCTGAAGGACACCTGCGTCACCCACTACGGGCGTTCCGTTGTTCCAAGCCGGAAACAATTAGCTTACCTCCCCTCATCTGCAGCAGGTCTCTCATCTCCTGGAACAGTATATTTCTTCACGAATACGTTCTTTGGTTTAGAATTTCTTCTCCTTTTACTGGTAGTGGTCATCCCACAAGGTCCCTGCTAACACAAAGTCGTTGTTTACATCCATATGTAGCATGTAGCTAACCTGTTAGCTAAGCTCCCAGAGCACTCCGGCCTCTTAGGAGGAATGAGACTATGTTGAGATTGGTGTCAAGAATCGTACATCTTCCATACATTTTGATTGGATTGTGGTGCATCCCTGGGAGCTTTAGATATGTATTTCAAATTCTGTATTAAATTTGCACATGCAGTGAGATAGCCGTGTGGAATGGGCCGGACACTGAACGATGCATGCACTTTCTGCTTGTATGAATGTGTTCCATTAACTTTGTTTTGATGTGTAAGATTTCGCTCTACTATTCTGACGCCTCTCTCATGAATATACAAAATTGACAGATTAATTTCAACTCAGCTAGCAGCATGTGGACAACAATGTTCTGATTTGGCAAATCTAAATTATGTGCTGCTTTCCAAAATGTAAATGTAAACAGCTTTGGAGGTGTCACTCAAGTGGGGCCTGGTGAGCTATTAGGGAGTCAAGCAATGGCACTACTCTCATTATACACACTACTGGTAAAGCTGTGGTATATTTAACAAAGTAATAGGTCTCAATCGGTGTTTCACCTCCCCCCTTTTGAATTACACCTGAAATGTGAAACACACACTCACAAACACTTTTCTCCTCTTCATCAGAGGGAGAAAATAATCAGTTTACCGGATATAATGAAAACTAGGCCCTTGAACCTGTGTTTTGTATCTTTGACCCTCACCTAAGCAACTGACAAGCTCATAACCTTGAGTCATTATAGCACGTCAGAAGAACTCCACCGAAGCGAATCGGAGGGTGATTTTGTGCTTGCATACCGGCGACTGAGATGACTGAGGCACTTGAGATGGAGAGCGCACTCAAATCACCAACCAGCATCCCTGTCAGAACATGGGCCAATTTCTTCCAAGAGTGCTTGTCTCCTCCAAGTGTCATGCGTGGAGATTAGACAACTCTATGACTGCTCAAGATCCCTGATAAACCAGAATGTGAAAACAGTAAATACAATTGGAGGGAAATATCCTGTGTCCAAGTGGTTGTCAAGGCAACATCAAGAGACATTCAGTATTCTTCCTCCAGGTTGAAGCAAACTATGTGTTCTTAGTTTGTTTTTGAGTGATTTTTTTTAAATAGAATGTAAAGGTGCACATGGCAAGAGCATCGTGAATGACAGGTCACATTGTAAAGCGCTGCGGATAAAAGCTCTGTGTAATCATTCCGTGCACCATTTACATTAAGGCTCCAAAATGGACTTGGCTCTTTCTACTTTGCTCAGCAGGTAGAAAACGTGCAACATCCAGGTTCACCGTCTTCCAAGGCGACTCCGAGACCAAGATAAGACAGACACGTCGGTAAGAACACAATCACTATAGGTCTTAATTTATGCAAAGATGTCCATGTCCACTGACTTTGAGGAGCAATATATAACTTGTCTGAGTTGTACCTGATGACTGGTCTGTATATCCAGCTCTTTGGACCAAGATACCATGTACACATGAGTGTCAACAATTTTACAGACTGATCTTTATACACACTTTTACAGATCTCTGTACTCAAATACTGATGAGAGATGATTCAATTGCTAATAAGGGCCGGCTGTAGCATTACTTCCTACTTCTTGCTCTAGCTCCGTGCCTGTTGTGTGTCAGCCTTGGTGTTTAGATGCTATATTAAGCGTTATATTCATGATACTCCTGCTGTCCGCCAGTATCGTTCTACATGCAGTGTCTGCTTCACTTCGTGCATGTCGATTGTTTTAACTTTAAGATAATGGATACACATTGATTTGACTGATTTATGTTGATATGTAAGTACATGCCTGGAGGGCCACGTAGCTTCATAAAATAAAAAGCCTCAGTTGATTATAATGAAAGCCGTGTTCACATTTCATATTTCAGCCATTAGTCTTTCAAACCATTTACATATCAAACTAAATCTTCCCGTGTTGATGATTATATTGTCTTTATAAGTGAGTTCTTTCGTAATCAACGAGTAATTTGCAATTATTGAATAAGCCTAATTTGGATCCCCTAATGTTCCATAATCACGGACCAATTTCTTAATTATAATTTGTTCTGAAAGTGCACAAAAAAATATTTTAATTTAATATTTGTAATAAAAGTGCCTTTTTTGGTTTTCAGTTAGATTTCAGAGCTCACCATGATACAGAAACAGACATCAGGGAGGCGTCCATGATCTACGTCTAA
This sequence comes from Macroramphosus scolopax, assembly GCA_901007825.1. NCBI lineage: Eukaryota > Metazoa > Chordata > Actinopteri > Syngnathiformes > Centriscidae > Macroramphosus > Macroramphosus scolopax. The sequence continues at coordinate 5,439 of CAAKHC010008392.1, read as the reverse complement.
CAGATGGGAGACATGGCTGCAGTATCCTAGTACTTGTAGGTTTGAGTACTCCTTCAATATGAGTGAGTCCTGGGTCGGTGTCGGGTCCTTAGGGACAGGTTCCGCTGTCCCTCTCCGTTTGTCAATTTGGAATCCAGCGTACTGTTGGTTTTC
>CAAKHC010008391.1:30365-48872 GCA_901007825.1 Macroramphosus scolopax | reverse complement strand
GGGCAGAAAGAACTACATTGTGGTGTTTTTAGATTACAGGCTGATATGTACGTCTGTGTGTGTGTGTGTGTGTGTGTACAGTATGCACAGTATGCACATCCTCTATCATCTGTTCATTAGACAGTTTTCTGGGGAGGGGAGTTGGACCAGCAGCACTATCAGCTGGTTTCAGGTTTGTCACACCCTGTCCTGATAGCTGAGCTCCCCCTGCAGAGGAAAACCCCACAATGTAATGTTTCACACTAATGGTACTCAGATCATGCACAGAGATTAGTTTTAATGAGTCAGGGGAAGAATACAATACCAAGAATGAACTATGGTTAGTTTACAGGTGAATGTTAATGAGTATAATCTTATTTAAATTACTCACTAACACTACATATGGTGAGTATATATGAGGGAACATATATGGTTTCAACACACGCATCTGTATGTTTGTATGACAAAACATTTCAGATTATTGTATATGTGAAATATAAAAGTAGATACGTCTATTCAACAGTATCACTTATTAAAATCATCTGTATTATGACATTATCAGATCCCCTTTACATAATAAGTACATTTAGCTCACAGTACTTGTGTAGTTTAACTTCATATATAATGATATTGAACGATATATCAATATTTGAATTGTTGTACTTCCATATATTGGTATAGTGATAATACTCTCTTCTCACCATGTGTGTGATTGATTCAAATACTTTCAATATTTCAGTAAACACTGGATTCATATATCCAGGGTGTATTCGCTACTCCAGTCATGATCTGTGTGTTCAGGACACCCGCTGGTTCCTAACAAACATAATTGGCAAGAGTGCACATGCAGCTGTAACTGTAGCGCTCCACAAGGGACTTCCTGTTTCTTTTTGTTCAGCCCATTGAGCCTGGGGGTCAGAGGTCAACCCTGGAACTATGTTGGTGCAGGAGATTATTCTTGTTGCTCTCAACAGAAATCAATCCGATTAAGATTAAGCGACTAAAACATGTTTTATACTGGCAGATCTTTTCTGAGCCTCCAGGAGGTGGAGTGCAGAGCCGCCACATGGCGACTATTGTTGCCTGACAGACTGAAGTTTAAACACACAGAAAAAGAAAAGCTCCAGTTTGTCACTGAGCATGTTGTCTTCTACCCTTTTGTAACAGATCAATTCTTTTTCAAAGATAATCCCTGGTTTCTCCGATAGGAGGGAAATAATGAATCCATCATGTTGATGATCCAACGTGTCAACATGTACTAGTAATTAATTTACTGATATCTACTAATAACTTTTCACAGGTAATCATTCTCTGATCATTCTGATATGAAGGATATTGTGATGTCATGATTGTGGTTATACAAACATGACTAAGACTAAAGATATTTCTGGTCAACAGCTTCCAGCCGACGTCAGCACAAAAACAGAGCCTCCACATTGTAACTCACATTATAAATCAACCTTTTTAACTGACGTGTAACTTCTTAAAAGAAGATTTTAGAAGTGACAGAAAGTTTCTGGTGTCAGACTGTGACTTGGATTCATCAGAACAGTTTAAAGTTTGTCAAGTGAAGATATGGAATAATAATAATGTTTGGAACAAGGACGGTGTATAAAAGGATAAAAAGGACAGTATCAGTCAAAGTTCAGAGGCTTGTTTTTTCCAGCTATGAATCCAGCAAAAGTAAATGTTTATGAAAAAGTCTCTCCTTCAAACTCTGTGCACTCACACAGCGGCACCCGATAGGCCCCCCGAACTTGTCCTGCTTACGGGGCAAATCCACCATTTAATGGCTTTCAACTGTGATTTGCTGACCAGCTGCTGACTTGTGTTTTCATCCCAGTGGCCCATTGCCGTTTCACTGGTGATTACACTGCTAAAGAGCTCCAGAGAGCTGGACAATGCCAGAGAGCTTTACATGTCACCAGTGTCATCGGCCACAAAGAATAGGACGCCGCCATTGATTGGAATATCAGCCTGTTTACAGTGAGGGGCCACGACGGGCCGTCAGGGGGGAATGTGTGTGTGTGTGTGTGTGTGTGTGTTAAGGTGTGTGAGGGTGTGTGGTGTTTGAATACTGGCAATACCTACAGGAAACAGTGTCTGCGAATGCAATGGCTTTGGGGTGTTTACTGTATGTGCAGAGATTATGTGGTCTGAGGGTGTGTGGCTGCTGATACAACTTCAGTATAGAAGCACGTCTGTTGGGAGTTTCATTCAGCTACACCAAAAAAAAACCTCCAGTTTGTCACCAACTCACAAGACTGTGAGTCACTTAGTATATTCACAACAGCACATGTTGTCTATTATAAAGCCAAAACCAGCTTTGTTTACAGTTTACAACAGAAGTTATGTGTAGCAAAGTGTCAGAATAAGACGTGTACCGTCATGAAGTCTCACAACAGGGAGCCTTAACGCAGTAAACTCTCATCATGCTTTTTCACAACTTGATTATATGTCTCAGATGTCAGCGAATCCTGCGTCACCACATGACTAGTAAGAAGTAACATAATGTCTTCAGAATCAAAGAACATCACAGAAATATTGGAGGTAAAAGTATTAAAATTGACTGACAACAACAGCCGTCTATAAGTATAAGAAAACATAGATTCAACGTACAAACAGATATTTTTAATTCTGTAGGTTGTTTTGGGATCACAGACATTTGGAGGCATGTGTCCGACGCCATGTTGGTCCATGCCGTGTACATTTCCTAACAGCTTGAACTACATTGCAACACCTGTTCATAGATGGACACAACTGAACAGGTTAGCACATGAACCAATTCCAAACACACACTCAACTTTAATAAAACTTATTGTAAAGCAAAGCCTTCATGACCACATGACGTCTTCAGTTTACAATGATCCCACTTATAAAGATGCTTTTGTGTGAAAGACGACCACATGTTCTTTATATTAAAATAGATTTCTATGCAGATGATGATCAGCTTTATGTTTCACCCTCCTGAAGCGACACATCTCTCCTTGCTACGACTCACGTCAATGTTCACTCATGATTTCTAGGCTCAGCCGGTGAACAATGACTTGTCCTAACATCACTATCAGATGATCATCTCCTCCAGTGGGGTTTACCAACATCAATTACTGCTGATCACAAGAACAATCTGTCAACACGCATAAAGAAAAACAAAGACTACTAAATTCATCTCCAGAAGCTCTGCAGCTTAAGTTTGGCTTGAAAAATTAGTTGAACACATCCAGACTTGTCTGATGGACTCAAAGACAAATCTTTAAAACAAAATATTATTTCTATTGTCTTGGCTTTTTGGAGGTCATTACATATTGCTAAGTGACCAACAATGGTTCTCACAGGTTTATTCCTATATCGGTGTTGTTAATGAAAATAGACCAATGTGAGGAGTAATACACCATCATTGGAAAAAAGAAAGAATACAAAACATGTTAGTTAATGTTTTTGATAGGTAGGAAATCCGATTTTTAAATTTGATATTTAATGTTAAAGGGTTAAGTGGGTTGGGTTGGGGCACTAGTACCCCTATAGAGTGGAGTCATGGATCTGATGACTTTAGACTGGACTCCAGAAAATAATTAGAGATTTGCACTTTGATTTCAACACCATTGACTCATGAATTTATTTGGACTTTTGCCTTTTCGTTTGAAAAACTGGATGCTCCACCTGAGACCAAAAAGGAAAAAAATGGAGCCATAAAAAACATCTAAAATGTATTCATTGATGTGTTTATATTTACTACAATGACATCAACGTTGACAATGAATGTAGGGAAGATAAATCAGGTTGATTGAGAGTCATCTGTCTATAATAGCTTCTATTACTATGAACAGATGCTATGGAAGCTCAATTTATTTTCATTTTCCACAGTAGCCAACAGTCTTTGTCAAACGTAAACACGCTCCCTGACACACACACATACACACACACAATAGTATGAACTCCTATGGCTATTATATAACCAACCACACAGACTAAATAAGGCTCTTTAATAGTGAGCCACAGGTCTGACGTCACGGCTCATACAGACGCACACACACACACACACAGACACACATCATACACGGACGTACAAACTTAAACTCATTGTACTTGTGTGAAACTGTGCAAATGTACATAAAGAAATTCCAAAAACTGCCTGGAAACACGGACCGAGGGCGTGATTGCACACGTGCTGCTCCGGTGAGGACACGTGTAGAGAGTACAGTAACGGTAGGAGCTTTAAGACCGTTTCCCCTCCTTCTTCTACAGATAATAAAACAGAGTCACGTGACAAACACGAGTGAGTGACAAATAAGCCACTCGATTCACACTTAGTTTTTTTGTTTTGGTTATTACAGTAACACACGTATGTCTTCCACAGACATTTAATTAGTAACAAAGATTCGCGTCCGAGGGCGAGTACGACGTCATTTCAGGCCCCCGCGTTGCCTTCATGTTTGTAGGGAAAAATAACTAACCACAAGAATGTAGTGAGTACGTGGTGCTTCAGGGTTAATCCGCATTTGCGCTTGCGTAGTTTTATATACTGCCGTGACTAGCTATGGAAAAACGTAAACAAATACATCTAATGAAGTTCGGTAGCTAATTAAGGTACCTGTACATTAGTATTCACATTATGCTGTTCTGTTTTTCAATACATTTATGTTTATTTGATTGCTATAATAAGGTTACTAGTTCCTCTGCAGATTAAGACTATTGCAAGTAAAACATTTGGTTATCTATAGAATGTGATGCATTTCCATTGATTCAACTATGCATCTGTATGTCTTTTTTTTACTTTGTTGTCCTTCATCATATTATGATAAACTTTGCTTGGTAAAAAACATTCTGTATTTGAAAATTCTTTGAGTTTGATAATCTGACTGATTGTGAATTCTCTTTGTGTCGTGTGTTACAGTGAAATGTCAATCGTAATGTTGGACTATTTATGCACAGACTGGCTATAGTAGTTGGTCACCTCATCTGGGACCAATAAACTTAAGTGATCAAGCCATACATGATGATGACTTACAATTACTACATTTTGGATTATCTGGGGCCCAAGTGTATGTTACATTTAGAGATGAGAGGTGAAGCAGAATGGAGGACATGAAATTTGTTTTAAAATATGTTTTTTAAGTTTCTATGCATATGTTCCATCTTTTAGTTGATGGGGCGGTCGTGTTGGTCGCCATTATAATGTTTAAACCGTTTTCTCATTCACAACAACACAAACGGGTTGGCTTGATTTCTTTCTTTCTCTTTCAAACACTAGACTAAATCACTCAAATATTTACCACTGATAAATACAGTCATTACAACACTTAAATGGGCCGATGAAGTTGCCTCCCAAAGTAGTAAATGCAGGATGTCGTATATCTAGGTTGCTCATGAAAGCAGCACCAACGTAAAGGCATGATTTGACGCAAACGCGCGCTCCCGACTGTACGTGGCTACGCCCCTCTACACAGTACGGGCGCGCACCCCTTTATCGCGTGGTGGGGATCATCCATATTGCTGCTAGTGGTGGAGGTAGGGTTGTAATCCGTGAGGCCCTCGGACACGTTTCTTTATTTTTATATATGTTTTAATCCAGCGCCGTCGACTCTGCGTCTTAGACTGAAGCCCGTTTAGTCTAAGAGCGACAGAGGAGCGGCACACTCCGCAGAACAACTTCACATTTTAGTTGAAGGCGATTTCAGGCCGGGGGAGGACTGGTAATCCTGAAGGGGGAAGAAAGACGGTGGTCGGAAATGGCCACTCAGGTGGAGGCTCTCCTGTCCGGCAACCCGCTCGCTAAAGCGGAGGAGCATGGCAAAGTGATCCGCGGTGAGCCGGAGGAAGAGATCGGCCAGGACGACGGGGCCAAGCCGCAGACGGGTGACACGGAGCGAAGCAGCAGCCCTGGGCAGGGAGGCACCCACGGTACGCTGGAGCAGACCTCCAAAGAGGCGACAGAGGAGGGCCAGGAGGGCTGTGACAGCGACGACAAGCAAAACGAGGATGGTGTTAAAGGCAAGAAGGAGTTTACTGAGGCTCCTCCGCCCAAGGTGAACCCGTGGACTAGGAAAATGAATGCGGTGACCGTGGTCAGCGTGAACGGACAAGCACACCACGGTTTGTACATAATCATTTTCTGCCTGTCAGTGTTGTGTCTGTGTCTGCCATCCAGGTGTGGTCACACGAGATGATGGATCAGCTGCAGTTGGAATAATTTAGTGTTTTTATGGAACCCTAAGAGTCAGAAACAAGCCCCCTTGTTGCTCCTTGCAGGCTGGATATATTTGGAGTGAGAGCCTCCCTCCTGGTGTAGGCTATTCCTGGAGTTCAGGGGGGCAAAGTGGATCCATGCGTGTCTGATTGCACAAGGGATCACACCCTTAAAACAGTTAAAGTGCTCCAAAATACTCTGAAACTGAGCGAGGGTTAACTTGTGCGTTTTGTATGTGTAAAACGAAGACTGGAAACCAACTTCAGGCTCGATTTTAGATTGAGTTTCGATTCATCTGGAATTAAACAGTAGGGTGTGTTGAGAGCATTTTTGGCTTGCTGTTGGTGCATGTTAATAGTTCTGTGCTTGTGAAGCTGCTGTGTCATCACATCAGAAACAAAACTGCACTCATGTTGATGGACCAGGTTAAGTGGAGGGGTTTTAACTGTCTCTTTGGGTGGATGAGAGCATCTGCAGCGTCACCTTCATGATGGCTGCAGTGACTTTAAAGTTAGCAGAGGGTTTAAATGTTTAGCTCCGCAGTTCTCGTGTGAGTTCAACCTCCGGCCAGTCAGCCTTTAGCTGACACGCTTCAAGCATTTAAACCGACGTATAGCACTGTTTACACGTCTGTTTGGAGACAGCTTTCGACCTACATATACGAATGCGACATCCGCCCATGTCTCGCGTTGCATCGATTAGCAGAAAAGCCACGACTGTTAGCTGCTTAGCAAGCTAACAATAGCACACACTCTTTTTTTTGGCCTAGTGCGGCGTCAAGCGCTTCCCATTTAGATGTTAGCTTAGCCCCCCTATTGCTACACTACGCTTCCAGACAACGTGTGTAATACGTGTCATAGTTTTGCTCTTTCTAATATCAATCCTCGACACTGAAACACGACCCCATGTGAAACATCTGATCGTTTAATCCCTAAAATGAGCAGGTTTGTTGTGAGACATCACGTGTTAACTCCACGTGTTCCCTGGGAGAAAGGCATGGGAGCTAGCTATCCCGGTCGCCTGTCTTAATTCGCTAAATCGACGCACACTCAAGAGATCAGACTTAATGTCATTATTTTTAATGTAAGACAGACTGATTCTTCTGTGGTTCTTTACCCTGTTGCCATGTCGTGTCTCTGTTGTCATAGCTAACTTCTGACCGCTCACCTAGCTAGTTAACGTTAGCATAGAAGCAAGCAGCGAGGCTAGCTAGCAGTCATCGTGGCTTCTGGGCTGGAAAATACCTCCAAATAAGTTTTGACACAAAGTATACGCATGTGGAATTGGTCTATTTTTGTAAAACCAAATAAAAGAAAGCAGTGTTATGGGATTATGTGGACAACTGCTCTCCATGTTAGTGCAACGTGTCTCTCAGCCATGTGTAGTTTGTCCTGGACTGTAACACAGCTGGCTCATCATCTGCAGCTTTTGTTGCCTTCGGGGAGCAGCCTGTTCCCCAAATATTAACCTGTCTGGGTGGATTGGATGAATGCGCCCTCAAAGTTTGATCTTCCAAGTCAGCACAGCTTCTTTTCACGAAGAATTCAAAGACCAAAACGGTCTAAATGCTATCTGGAAGCTCAGTTGTCTGTCGTTTTATGACTGGTGTTTTCAATCCCTTTGTTTTTTGTGACCTGTTATTACAAAGGAGTGTCTGCTTAGGAGAAACAGATCATGTGTCTGTGACTTGTGAGCAAGCATTCTCTGTCAGGGTCATTTGAATAACCAGTAGATGTGAAACTACTAGCTTCCATGTTAGTGAACACTGGTGGAGAGCAAATATCCAAAGTGATGAATGTGTTTGACGGTAGAGAGAACCTCATCAGGTTTGTTTTTAATCAGACTTTAGGTACAATTCTGATCCTCATATTTACCTGAACGTTGATTAATGGGATATTGTTGAAAGTGGTTTTGTGGCTACTGAAAGTCGTGATCCTCGAAAGAGAGAGAACTCTCACTCTGTTGGTTTTGTCTGAACAGAAACAGTCAGTCGCAAACTCATTTAAAACTTAAACATCTTTTGACCATTCATCAATATACTTACAGACCATTAATTAATTCCCATGGTACCACCTGATATTTTTTTAACACTGAAAGTGCCGGCTGAGAAGCTGCTGCCTCTGCTCTTTGACGAGTGATAATCAGCATTAAAGTGTAGTGAAACTGCATTTCGCCATTGTCTGAGCTTTGAGTCACTCACCGATGCAACGGGACGTCATTACGTGAGATGGATCATCTCAGGAGATTCGTAGGTGAAGCCCTGGGTTTTGAATTAATGTGGAGGGATATTGAGGAAACATGCTCAATATCACAGTGTAATCCCGTATGAAGAGAAACATTTTACTGCAAAACTTAGTCTTTCTGAGTTGATTCTATTTAATAAACTTCAGTATTCGGTGAGCATGGAGGTTTTGCCTTTATAACACGTAGAATGATCTCTAATCACGTGTCGTCCTGTGTACTCTGTGTGTCCTTGAACGAGATCCAGGACTCCTCTTAGACTGGAAATGTGTTTCCACAGCCCAGGCAGCTCGTTTTAGGATCACAATGGGAGTGTGTCACTGATGTGTGGCAAGAGAATGGCTGGTATCTGACATTTTCACAATGGAGTCCGATATGCTATATTGGACAGGATTGACATGATATTGATGAAGTTGTAGACCAACCACTTGTGTGTAACGTGACCGCATAACAAAAACCCTTACTACATCCAGCCATCACCACTCATCCGTGATTGAAACATCATCACCACCACAACTGGTATTGATGAATGACTCTTGGTACGCATTTAAATGGGTTTCACCCGTAAGACATCACCCTTGATGCTCTGACTCTCCAACCCTCTCCAATCCATTCAGCGGTCGGAGGAGACAGTACCTGAAGTGATTTAAGCTTTTACCACCCGCCACCACCCAGTCTGTGCTTGTCAACAGGTCACTAAATAATGTAATAGTTCATTAAAATGAAGGCCAGCCCAGTGTGGCTAGCTTCTAATGCATGTTTGGGTTAGTAGTAAACAAGATTGGTAGTTGTCTCATCGTCAGGGTTTGTGGCTGCATTTTTTTTCCATAAATGTCCCCAAAAAACAAACCTGACACGCTGACATGTAACCGTTTCCCCGGGCTGATTTGTTAAAAAAAAAAAGTGCTGACAGAAGCTTTCTGGTGCCTTTATTTATAAACAACATATATTATGTTCTCACATGTTTGTTATTGAAGCTGTACAACTTAATTGAATTCATTCATTCCTCGTTAGCCACATTGCTGTTTTCTTTGTGTGTCGCCGCCACATAACGGTGTGTTCTTGTGCACCGGGCGCGGTGGCATGACAGTGCACCGCGTCGTACATGATTTACACACACGCACACACGCACACACAAACAGGGAACTGCTTCTAAACATTCCTGCATCTTGCTACAAACCCTTCAGAGTCTTTTTTCAACGTGCACACACACGCTGGAGTTCCACTTCCCTTTGAAGCTAATGAGTGACCAATGTTTGCTGCTGGTCATGAATTGACCACATGGACAGTTCAGTCCTATACAGAGTGGATTTAAGTGACTTCTGCACCAGGGAATACTGGAGGTTTATATTCGTGTTTGTAGACTCGTGCTGTCCGTTAATCTCAGCTGAGAAGTGATGCTGCTTGGTGGCAGCGAGTGACAGAGGTTAATGACGCTGAAATGTTTAATAGGAATCCTTGATGCTTCTATTAGCTTGCTAATCAAGACAGAGTGACGGTATCAGCTGCTAATCTTGCCCACCCTGGTGTGTCAGCAGTCTCCGTTAGCAGGGAAACCTTCAGCTGACACGTCGGATGATGTAACGCTTGTGTTCTTGTCCTTGTTACACTTGGATACGTCACATTGCATCTAGGATTCCTTCATCTTGTACCGAGGTGATCAGCAGTCAACTGGTTGTACATTGATTAAATTCTGCAGAGGGATCCACTCGGTCTGGATGTCATTGGTCTGTTTCTGCTGATCAACATAATTTCTTTATTTCTTTGACTTTACCGTAATTGTCGGTGTATATGTGCATGTCGTGTAAAGCCTCACCGGTCAGGATAATGGTGTTTGAATTTAATCATTAAAAGATATCACCACATTTTATTCATCTCTTATGTTTTTAGTAAAATGCACAACATAAAATTTTGATGAGGATCCCCGAAATAATTTATTATCCTTTTTAAATAATAATGGACGAGGGCAGCTGGCAGTGGTCTGCCTCTGCAGAGTGGAAGTGATGATGATGATACAAAGGCTTTGGAGCTGACGTGAAGAATGAAGAGTTTCACCTTCCTCAGGTGGGACCCTCTTGTGAAAAGACCTCGGCTGAGCATTAGCATAAACCACTGACTTGTCTCCCCCCATTTGTTCCCCTCTTGTGAATCTTGTCCTCTTTGTTTGCGAGTGAAGAGTCAGACCCCCGCCTTCCTTCCTCAGACACCCCGGGGCTCTTTGTAGTCCTGTAATTCCTGTTGTTAAAGTGGGAGTGTGGTCGCAGGACCGACTGCCACCAGTGCTGCGGAGTGAGTTTTAACTGGAGCTCAGCTGGCTGGTCAGCGTGAGCGAGTTAAGTTCTCTTCCTCTTTGGAGGTGAAGACAACCTGATACCGTCTGTGTGACCCGTACTTTAACTGTCTTAGCCGTATTTGAAATTAGACATTTGATTGAGTTGGATCACTACAAGACTTTTAAAGAAGCTAGTAACAAGGGTGGAAGCAGGAGAGGCCACACTATGCCGGGTGAGTCATTCAGAGCTTCTTGTCAGACTAAAATGACAATTTCTCATCCTAAAATATATCCTAATGTTTTTCAGTTTTATGTGGATTTTGTCGTATGACTCTGCAGTCCAACAGTAGTTTCATCAGACTGTTCGTCCCCCTTGAAAAATAAGGCAGCACAGTGAAGACGTGTGTGCTCCAGCTTAACGCCGCCTCTACACCCAACAGACCCACCCACTCATCACACACTCTCAGCTGTCTGGGATGAGCACTTAAGTCATTGGGCTCGAGCTGCGTTATCTGCCTCAGGTTGTGTCTGGACTCTGTGATAGAGCCACATCCATCTGTGGACGCATGGCAGGCAGGGTGTGTCCTGTCCAGTTGATGGTGCATAACAAAGTGTCTGAGCCAAAAGGCCTCAAGTCCAGAGGTGGCTGGGATTTCCATTTAATTTCCATTTTTAAGGGAACAAGTTCATGAGAAACTGTGTGATTGAGGAGGGTTGGCCATGAGAGGAAACTCCACAGTCAACTTGTTTTCAGTGACCTGCACTCTGAATTAAGTAGCAGCTTAGTGAATGAGAGGGTTGAGAGACTAATGTGTATTTTTGCAGGCTTCACACCACGTTTGGCATTGCTGTTCTTGAATTAAAAACTGGCCCATAAGACGAGACAGGGATATAATTGGTGCTGTATGTCGGGAGAAAAAAGAACAAAGAGAATCAGCCACAGTGAGCTGAGGAACGGCGGGCGACCGGCTCCACAGTGGTTCTTGACAACTCCTCCATCAACATGTCAACGCCTCTCATGCTCTGCTGCCCTGTGGAGAGACTTGGAACGGTTGCTGCCGTTCCACCTTCTCCAATTGGGAGAACAGCGTGTCACGACGGAAGTTAAAACCCCTGAAATGAACTTCCTGCAAACTGCAGAAAAGCATCCCAGAATATATTGTCGGCTTCACGGTCCTTGCTTTGAATGCAGAGCTGGACCCGTTGAGCTTCGGAGCCGGTGATGTCAGGGGAGATTTGTTACGCCTGTGTCATGCTCTTGTTGTCGGACCCCAGCCTAATGTGTTTGTTCTTCTGTGTGGGTTGTTGGTCCGGCTCATTGTTGGCACGGAGACGCCACATGGCCCTGCGCTGTCTGAGCTTTCTGATCGGCAGGAGGTGATGTCATCACACTGATCATGTGACGCAGAGGCGAGACTCTGATGTGTGTGTATGTGTGTGTGGCAGGGAGGCCGTCTGCAGTTGTATGTTCTGTCTCCCCTTTCTCCATCACTCTGCATCTGGATGCTCTTCAAAGCATCAGCATATATATCGGTTACAATTTTCCTTGAGATTTTAACTGGTAATTTATAATCTGGCAATCAGCATGTCACTCTCCGAACGCTGCTCTGTGCCGCACCGCTGAAATTCACATTTAATTACCATGTTGTCGCTCAAAATCGTGGCTTCACACAACGGCTGTGCTGTGCAGTAGATGCAGTCGAGGTGTGTCTCTCACCTCGTGGGACATTTGGCTTCAGGTGTCTCTCTTCTTTGGAAATGTCGCTGGAGCTCTTTCAGGAAGTTGATGCGTGTGTCAGCGTTGCTTTGACAGTGAGATTCTGTGATCATATTGTTGACAGAAGGGCACCCGGAGGGCGCAGACCTCCGCTAATGTGAATTTAAAACGTTTGTATTCTTTTGTAACTGTCCCAAAATGTAATGAGTCTGTTAACAACCCCTCCAATAAGTTGGGTGGAGATGGACATGGTAGTATTTCTGCTATCAGATAAACAAACAATCATGAAATGTTTATGTGGTTACCACGCCGACAGCTCCGGGTCACGTCTGCCAGCTATGAGCACAATGTCATGAATGTAGCTACCAAACCAGATATTGAAATCCATGTTGGGTTGAACCCTGTTAAAGGAGTTCTCTGTTAAACTCCGGCTACTGTGAGTGTTTCGATGGATTGTCCCTTTGCCTAAGTCGACTTGTTGGGTTGTTAATTTAACCCCAGTGATTGAGGAAACCCCAGAATCCAACACTCATCAAATAGCACCTCTTCAATAGAGTAATGCTGATTCAGCATTTTGCAGGGGAGGGGGTTGAAATAATCTACCATAAGTCCCCGCATGGGGCGGTGGACTGGGCTGCTTCCCTAAAACCTCCACTGTGTTTATTTAAGCCCACAGAGCCGACGTGGCACTCCGTTTATTTATAGGCCTCCCAGCGATACCCTGCGGGCTCCGGAGCAGGTATCGCCACCGGTGTGTGCTGTCACACCCATGGGAATTTGTCTTGGGACCCCACCTGAGGGGTTTGCTCATTTTGTTTTTCTGGGAAACAGAGTGGGGCTGCGTCTGTAGGGGGCGGGGCAATTAGAGATAATAGTAAGTAAATGATAAGGAGGGGGGGAATGGGGGGGGGCTGGATTAAAGGGAAACGCTCTGGAATTTATATATGTTAATGCAAGTGTCTGTAGTTTGCAGACCTCGACGCCAGAGGCTGGTGCTCCCCAGACAGAATACAGAGGGATCAGATGGAGGCTTCACTGGCGAATGACTTGAACCTCCAGTGTTGAAACAGCAGGCGAGCTAACGGTTAAATTGAACTGGCAGGGGAAGCTAATGTTAATGGTCGCCTCGGGCAGTCTGGTGTTGCAACAGCTGGCTCCCGAGTGCTGCGAAGAAAAACGTAGGGCATAAACGCAGCCGACGGAGGAAGAGGAGGATGAGAGCGGGTCACGACATAGCGACGTCCGTTTGAAGAGATGGAGACGAGTAGTTAAAGGTTAAAGCAGCACCTTTCATACGGAAGGTTGATGTGTGAGCGTCTCCTGGCAGCAGGTGTTTTATTGGAACCGCGTCGTCATGAATCCGGTGACGTTCTAGGTTATTGCATGCCCCATCCTCGTCAGGATGAATGAGGAGCGCTCGGTTCGTTGAAGCTGATCTCCCCGCGGTTACAAATACATGTTGTTCCCTTCTCCTGTCGTCTGTCTTCATTCTCCCTCTTATTCTTCAATACGTCTGCACAACACACTGCACTTGTCCACAAGGTTTTTTAACCTTTTTTATCAGTGCTCGTGTACAGTTGAGCACATAACGCGAAGATAACACGCAGCCGGCCGGTTCTCAGGGTGCTTTCACACCCAGATAATAACCCTTTAAATAAAGACGATATTAGGTTTCATGCATCTGCAGAACTGTGGGGATCAGTGGGATGACACGATTATCTGATCAAGCAGCGTCTGCTTGGATTGAAAGAGAATTTAAGTTGTAATTTATTGATCTGTGATGCAGAAATTCTGCCATCGTGCTAATACCTTTGATGATGATCGTATATTCCTGTGGTTTAGTTCTGCCACGTGTTTATTAGCTGCTGCAGCAGCCTGTGTTTTCAGCAGGAGGATGTCGAATGAACCAAATACCCTTTTTTTTTTAAAAACATTGTGAAATGTTTGAAATCTCAAAGTGAAGTAATAAGCAAAGTAGAAAGTTCAGTGGACAATGGCTCCAGCAAGGAAAAGCAAACACATCGCTGGCATCGCTTCAAAAAAAAAAAGCTGCTCCTGTGCGGCACCGGAATCCCACAGAAGCTTCTAGACGAGACGATCTTATTCGGAAACACTGCTGAATGTGTGAGGAGCTGGTTTCTGTTTGGCAGTCGTCCTGACCCCCGGAGGCTCTCCTCTGACCTTTTAACCATCATCTGATGTCATCTGATATGTGCCGAACACTGGGCGTCTCTGAGGGAGGCCTACATGCCCGTAGTGGTGCACAGGTCAGCTGATCAGGAGAACGTGGCTGAACTGGACAAACTGGCTTCCTCTCGTTCGAACCGCCACCGCTCGTCCGCTAATTCAGTTCTTAATTAGACCCCAAAATTCAACTGCAAGTCAGATATAGTTTTGAGGAAACAGAGAGCAGTCGGCGGGTGTTCTGTGTCACCTCCCGCGTGCCTGTCGTGGTGTTTACAGATCTGTAGCCGGGCTGGTGAGATTATGTGTTTAGGAAGTTGCTGCTTGTATCCTGCAACTGGTCTGGAGCTGTTTCAGAATCCTGAGTCATGATGACGAGGCCCGAAGAATCAATCAGGCCTGAGTGTTTCTGTTAGTTGTTCCGCTTCCTGCGATGGGCTTCAGACGGGATTCACTACGGGGACAACTCGGAGAAAGTTGAGCTCCGAGGATCAGATGTCCACTTGTAAATCTGGATCCAGTGACACATGCACTGTGACATTTATTTTGTTACGAAAGCATCCAACTTGCAGACCACTTTGTGTGCACACTAAGCAGATAAGAGGCGGATAAATACACGAGGAATTCTCCCCGATTCCTTGACTGTCGAGCATGCGGGCTGCAGTTTGTTCTGCAGGCGGCTGTGACGAGTCAAAGGGGCTTTTTGTTGAGTAAAATGTGGCTTCGCACTGCGCAGTGATTGTGAAGCTTCTGACTGTTTTTATGTACTTCAGATCGAAACATGCAGATTTTCCTCGCGAGTCACCAGTGTTCTAAAGAAAGCTGTATTCATCTTCCACACGTCCCGTCCACCGGCTTCCAACAGCAGTCGCAACAGTCACACATCCAAGTGGGTTTGATGGTTTTAGGTGAATCAAGCTGGTATTTTATTCACATCAACAGCTGATATTTGGTGTTTACAATCATCCAGGAGAGAAGTCTGCTTGTGGTCGCAGTGCTTGAATGTTTGACAGTTGAAGTGAACTCTGGTGTGTCTTCTACTCTGCAGGTTCGAGCTACACCGCTCTTGTAACCAGTTGTGCTTTGCATTCTGGGATATATTGGAGCACTGTAGCAGTTGATGTATAATAAAAATATATGTATTCCAGACTTGGTTGATCTCTGAAGTAGTCGAGAACACAGGATCTTCCTCGTGTGTTTACTGTCTCGCTTCAGCTGCAGACAAATCTGACCAATAAGAAGAGAGAACTCTCTCACCTGGCAGTGATGTGTTGTGGTTCATCAGCTGACTCTGACCCGAGCAAACGAAACGAAAAGTGTGTAAACGCCCTTCGTCAAACCTCAGAAACACATTTTATCTGCGCTGCTTGAAATCAGATTCCTGCTGAATTCAACCGACAACGTCTTGAATTATGCCGAACACACTGCGGCTCTGTGACCTCGTCGTGAGGAACCCTTCTGTTCTGCTGGTCACTCCTGTCAGAACGGCGGTTTCACGTGGCGTCGTCAGCCACGATTAGTGTCGAGGCGACGTTATGCCTCGACTGAAGGCAGCAGGTTTCACCCCCCCCCCCTACTTTTTAAGAAGCTTTTATTTTTAAAGGGAAATGTTGGTGGGTGTAGAAGTTAAGCTGCCAGCTTCACAAAGAACATGTTTGTGTTCTGCACTTGTGTTGTAGTTTGAGTTCAGTCTGGTTCTCGTGGTTATAAAGGCAGTAAGTTCAGTTTCAGCCTTCAGGCTTGTAGTCTCGGACTCCTCGTGTCGACTAGTATATGTCATCATCGCTGCAGGAAGCGTAAAGCTGCACGTTCTGCTTTGCACTGTAATAATATAAATGAAGAAGTAGAGTCTGCATGTGCTTGAAGGAAGGATGAGTTGGTGTTTCTGCTGAATGTTACCTGCGTCCTACAGGACGGCTGCTTCAACCCCTCCGGCTCCAGAACCCTCGGGTCCATGTGCTCCTGTATACTTTCTGCTCCGCGGACCTCTGTGTTCGTACAGTCATGCTCTGGGCAAACGTGACATCCGCTTAGTCACAGCTTCTTCTTGGAGGATTGCAGGACTGTAAGACCTCCAGACAGTATACAGTAGCACTAATCTGTCATTAGATTTCACACAAGGCCATTAACAGTTCTTTATACTAATAATCCCGGTGGAGTTCTGTTAACTCTTCACGTGGGTCATTTCAGACTATTGTGATGTTTATTAATATTCTGTTGGTTGGCCTCCTCAGTTTGTTCAAACTTAACCAGTAAGACAAAGATACACAACAGGACTCGTCATGTACTGTCAAGAAAGTACTTCAATTTCTCATCAGAGCATCTTTGACCTGCCCGACCTCTGATTTAGGATTATTTTCAGGACTGTGAAGAATTGTACTCCAACATTTATCTAATCTTTCTTTTACCAAGTCACTTGTTGTGAAGGATCAAGTTTGTTTTCACTTGTTAGACGTACTTGTGATTTAAATGTTTCATTGTATTCTCTTTGGGTGCAGCTGTCTTGTATCATAGTGGGAGTTAAACGATGAGGAAATAAACAAGTCGGTAAAGTTGTTTTTGCTTTTTATCTTTAGGGAAGTAATGTTGAGTTTGAGCCTGAGTAAGCAGAATCAAACAGTCAACCGGCGCCCTGCTAGTGTTGCTGATGTAGTCCTCTTCTCCTTCTGGCGTTAAGGAGCTTACTGAGACATGCTTGAAGGTGTAAATAGAGCGGCGGAGTCCCGTGAGCCGCTGTCGTATCCCATCATGCCTCACTGCAGAGGGAAGATCTGACTTCAGCCGGTTGAAGAGAGCAAAGCTGCTGTTTTTATCAATCTTCTATTAGATGTCTCTGCAACGTCTGGTCATCTTCTCCATCGGATTCCCGGCTTGTGTCTCGCCGGGTGTCTGTGACGATGCTGTGTGACGTGCTCATTGACCTGTTTTTGATCCCGTCTCCCTATGTTGAATCAATGCTCTCCGGTTCTGGTCATACATCCCCGTGGTCTGCATCCCCTGCTCCCTCTTTCTGTGTCAGTCTGTTCAAACCGGCGGTTGTTGTCGCTGCCGAGCCTGAAGTCAACGATGACGGGGCAGAACAATCCTGTAATTGGTTTCTTGTTGCTGCCGTTTTCGTCCGTGTTTATGTGAAATTGATGCCACGGCAGAACCCCGGGGGAACGCCGAGGAAGGTTTTATTGTGAGGGTCTGCCAAAGATAGACGGACAGGCGACGGGGAATGTAATGACATCATAGAAAACAGAAGTGAAACAAGCAGGAGATGTCAGACCGAAGCTGAGAGAGAGGGAGAACATAACCTCTGTTACATTTCACCAACTGCTCTTCTTCAGTGTTCGTCCATGCAGAGCCGCCTGTAATGTCGACCATCTTTTATGTTTTCAGAGTCTCCTGGACCCGCCAAGGTGGTGAGAGCCGGGAATCCACCTAAAGCCAGACGTGGAGGAAAGGTAAGGTTCCGTGTGTCCGTCTGTACGAGAACATAATTTCACCTAACATCACCACAGGCGGTCCCGCATGTCGGAGGCTGCGGTGGAGCTTCTCTCTGTCCGTCTTTGTGACTGACGGGGTCGTCAAAACATTGTCATTAACCTGTCGGTTAAACTTTAACGGTCAGATAGACGGTCCACACTTTCATCGCTCTCCAGGTTCACAGCACCTGGAGCTGCAGAGTCTTCGCCTCTGACAGCCGACTTCTCGTAAATCAGACTTTCTTCTTTAGTTCTGCCGGTTGAAGCCACATTAACCACACTGACACACACGGACTGGAATAACCAGAGTTTAAAACGGGGAAGAACCGAGGGCCATGTGGAGTGACGTTCCCGGTGAGCCAATGGCAGGGCAGATACAGACGACCCCCCCCCCCCCCCCCCCCCCCCCCCCCCCCCCCCCCCCCCCCCCCCCCCCCCGCACCCCCCCCCCCAAAAA
>CAAKHC010008391.1:8276-30345 GCA_901007825.1 Macroramphosus scolopax | reverse complement strand
AAGCGATTCATTCATAATTACCGACTCTGTGTAGTACTCCAGCGTTGTCAACCACACCTTGATTTTTTTTTTTTATGACACCGAGGTGTAAAGTGAAACAAAAGACAAATCACAGGCAACATGTGGCCCGAGACTTCCAGAAGCAGCGTGGCAGGTTGATCATTCCAGGAACGTTGTAAACTATCTGAACAGGCTTTTACTCCAACTGGGACACGTGGTTGACACGTGGTGGCGCCGAAGCCCCCGAGAAGCAGAGTTCCCCGTACAAATGTGTTAAAAGGCTTCACCCTGTAATTTAAAAAGCAGCGTCACTGCTCTCTGCAGAGCTGCAGCCTGAAGTATCCACACTGAAGGTGTGATCTCATCTGACCCGCCGTCCTGCATCTTCTGCTCCATGGCCTCACGTTCCCGATGCATTCGCCCCCACTTATACAGCTGTTTTTTTTTCTCTCATTGCTCAGGTTGGAGACTTCGCTGACGCCAACAGCTGGCCGACTCCAGGAGAGATCGCGACTAAAGACAACCAGGTAGGTGCTTCTTATGTATGTATATTATGTGAAGCACGTGAGAAGGTGGCAGATGTATCGAGGACAAAGTTATGATGCTCAATCAGCAACCTCTCTTGTCCTCGCTGATGGTTTGAGTTCAGTAGTCTGACTGGAGAATCAGACGGAGCAATCGTAGCCCTGAACACAACACCTGTTGCTTGGAAGTCTCCTCCAGACCGCTCACATGCTCCCCTCCCCGCTACACCCCCGACTCTCACTCCCTACAGCTGTTGCTCCCTTGAGGGGGGGATGCATCCCATCTGTGTCCCCTCGCAGGGCTACTTCACCCCTCCGAGCCGTTTTGCTATTTCTGATCTCTGGACGATAGTGTGTCACCGGCAGGGCCGCCCTACTAACCTCCCCTAATTTAGGCACCCAGATCCGAGTGAGCATGAGGGAGCGAGTGCAGGAAAATGTGGGTCACACCATCGCGGCTAGGAATAACCGGTGTAACCGGTGGCAGAAATGGAGAGCAGGACGGGTTGGGATGGAAGACGGAGACGGGGGGCCGAGGCCCTGGGAAAGGATGTCCTTTTAGGGATCCCCCCTTCGATAATCCACCCGTGGATCGGTGCTATTCTTAGTGGACGGGAGTTCACTGTACAGTGTGAATCCGTCACCGGATTCCACACATGTATGAACTGATTAATGACATTTGATACAGGAGGGGCTTGTCGTTGCTGTTGTAAACCTCTGATCTCATGCAGTTACTGGGCTCGTCTGCATTTTAAACTTCAGAGAACGAACCTGCAGGCTTTTCCTCCTCATAATAGGATGTTGCCCGTCACTCTCAACGCAGACTGCAACACGCTGATCAGTTGTCTGTGCACAAATCTCAAAATATATTCCAGTGACGCTTCCTTCTGCTTTACTGGAACTTGCAGTTTCAGTTTAGCGTAAAGCAACAATCCACCGGCTGCAGCTCGCGTCAGGCTGAAGCAGTCTGAGGTAGAGAAACCTAATTAAAACAACTCCATGGAGACACCTTCGTCCTTACAAACTAACCTTAGCTGCCTCCACCAGCATACGACGTCAGAGCTGCACGGACTAAAAGAATAAGCTCCTCCTCCTCCTACAACCTTCAATTTAAAGACATCACATCCCAGCGTGTGTCGTGTTGCTTCATGTGTTCAGTTCATGTCTCATCCTCCATCATCATCACTCTAAAAAGACTTGCTTGTAGCTCCTCGTTCATCACCCAAAAACCAACCAATCAGACATCACCATGAGAATCGTAGTACATCCGATCCTCTGGCTGCAGATGTGCTCAACATTCTTTATCAT
The DNA here is from genome assembly GCA_901007825.1 of Macroramphosus scolopax. Lineage (NCBI taxonomy): Eukaryota > Metazoa > Chordata > Actinopteri > Syngnathiformes > Centriscidae > Macroramphosus > Macroramphosus scolopax. The sequence continues at coordinate 28,513 of CAAKHC010008391.1, read as the reverse complement.
TTGTAAAAATGTGACGAGTAGAAGCTTCATTTTTATCTTCCTTCTGTTGGAGGAACGATTCCGAGTCCTCATCGCTCACGTCTTTATTAATCTGGAGCACACGCTCCGCCACTCGCACCTGAGCTTTGAGCACACTTATGTCTTTTATCTCACACCTCTTTTGTTCCTCACCAAAATAAAACGCCTCTTCACTTGTCTGTGCAGCATCCAGCGCAGAAGAGAAACACACGCCTGTCTTAATATAATGAGGAGGCTTTAACTGCCGTCAGGCCACAGATGATATTATTGGACGGTCTTTTTTTAAAACCCAGTGGCAGCTCGAGGACTGAATGCAGAAAATGCTTCTTATCGTCCTGTCACAGACACAGAGGAGCTTTTAAAACCGGCAACAATTCAGTTCTTATTGATCCTCACCAGCGGCTCGCTGATGCCTTGGTCAGGTGATGAGACCCCCCCAGACACGCCGCGTCACCACTCGCCTAGCAAGCTCAGTGTCTGCTCACCCATCTGTGCATCGTCCTGCAGACAGAGTGGGCTCATGTGTGCATGTGTGTGTTTGTTGTCATCAGGCTTCACCTCATTGTCTTCTCTAAACTGCTCTTCCCTCCCTCTGTTCAGATCGAGGCAGAGACACGGACCGTGTCCTGCCCGCCGACTGTCAGGCAGGTCAGAGACTCATGGAGATCCACTGTAAGTTCAACCTGCAGCCCAGTGAAAGCTGCAGCTCGCCTCCCCGCCCGCCCCGCCTACATCCAGTCACTCTTAGCTGATCACAATTCTCTCAATTTGACTTTATTGTTACAATTACAAATTCTTAGTGACATGGAATCAAGTATTTGTTTTCTTTCTCCAACCAAAAAGCCAGTCGGCGTCAGTCTTGAAGTTAGCATGTAGCAGTTAGCACTGCTTTGTTCACAGCTCCACCTTCATCCTCACGTCACACACGTCCTCCCTCACTGACCATTACATCACGCACATCTCATGCTTCATCCTCAAAGCGGCTGTGAGTCGCCTCCGAGGGCCGCGGCCAAAGTCTATCCTCGTTAAGACTTCCTCCTCCTCACTCGTCCACTCGGCACAGTTAACGGTCCGATTAGTGACTTGAGAGTCAAGAGGGGAGTTGGAAATGTTTCATAACTAAGTAATGAGCTCAGACGAAGTTGCCGAAGCGAGCAGATGACGTTTCACTCCCGACGTCCGACAGACACCAGACGAACGTCCCCGCTGCCTCGTCACCGTCACACTGCTGCTCCCTGATGTTTTATAAGCCTGTTAAGATCAACTTGAGTTCAGTTCACAACCTGCTGCTCTATTTTTTTTTTAAGCAGCTTGACTCAGTTGGATTGTCTGCAGGTATCAGAAGCCCGACTGCAGCTCCTCCTCCTGTTGGCAGCAGGTCAACAGAAACATCCAGAACATCTCATCCTGGTTGTTCAGATCTGCAGAAAACTTCAATACAAAATAAAAAATCTCTTTGGACAAGAACAGGAAAAAAATTTACATGAGACAGCAGAAACCTGCAGAAGTTGCCGCGGCTGCCTGGAGGAAGTTGGCTGTAGTTTTTGGATTAAAACCAAAGATAACTGAATTATGACTTAAACAAACATTTCTAGCGAGAGAAATGAGAAGAACTTGTTCATAACGGCACCAAACATCTCCACTGTATCAACACGTGGACGCCTATAGGGGAGTGAGAAGACACCATCCACACTTCAATATGCAGACAGAATGATGCAAAGACACGCTGCCTCCATGGAATAGCAACATTTCTGTAATCATTAGAGAATCATTTCCAAAGGTTGCAGCATGTTTGCCTCCTCGTTTCATGTTTGAGCTTCTCTGTTCAGAGCTGCAGATCATGTCTGAAGTGGAGCTGCTGGTCGCTGGCAGGCGGAACACGGCAGGGTGTTCCTTTTTTTTGTGTGTGTGCGCGTGTGAAGAAAATAGTTTAAGGCATGAAATGTGTCATTCCTGCAGTTGCACACTCGACTTGAAACAAAAGGCCGCCCCCCCCCTCCGGGTTCCAGAACAAACCGCTCGTCAGGCACAGCAGATACTCCAGTTTGTGGCTGAGGAACAGATGAACTGTCTGATTTGAATACAGCGAAGATATCCGCCCTGTAAGCAAAGATAACCAGCAGCAGCTACTTCATGTCTGGAGAGCCGGAGGACAGCTGATGTGCTGACGGGGGCTCTGCTGCCGTCCCACATCGGACTCAGACTAAACAGGCAGGACGAGGGGAAGCCGAGTTGTAAAAGTTTGTTTTAGGTGTCGGTTGTTTTGACCCTGACGAGCTTGTGTTTGCATCCTGAATGGATTCGTCACAACATCCAGTCAAACTCTGGATCTGGAAGCGAAGTGTAGTAATATACTGGTACAAGATGATCGCACAACATTAGACACACTCAGAAGTAACTGTTTGTATATATTTACTACATCTGATGCTGTTAATGCAGTTTAATATGGAAATCTTTGCAGAAACAACTGAACAAAGTTATAGGAACAGTTAAATGTTGTGTACATGCAGCGATTATTATTTGTTCTATGCAACATGCTGGTAAAGCAGATTTAAATATGTACTTTGGAGCCTGGTGTCGTGCCAACACACTAAAGCTTCATGTCCCGGGCAGCGTCAGGGAGGTGTCAGAGTTTTAGAAACAGCATAGACAGCAAGTGATTCTTCACAGAAGTCCGTGTCGACTCCTCTGACATTAATGAGAAATGCAAAAGCTTGACATTCTCAACATAGCTAGTCTGAAGTTTAGGTTCCTGCGCTGTGATTGGTCAGTTGCTGCTGTGGGAGGCGGGGCTGCGATCGGCTGACTGTAGCTCCATGCTTGTTCAGTAAAAAACGAAACTGCTTTTACTAACTTAGGAATGAACACAAATGTCACTTTCAAGTCGTTTATATTTGTGCTGTTGATAAAGTTTTGTATCTGGTTTTAATAAAATCCCCCCCTCAACTGTTTCTCCAGCTCTCCTTTAAATGTCTCTCTCTTTGAACTTGTGTCCCCTTCAGGTCCACAAGAGGACGACGGTCAAGAAGGAGTCGAAGGAGAAGAGGGAGAGCAACGAGGAGAGCAAGGAGAACCTGAAGGCCAAGTCCGATGACTCTGGAGAGGAGAAGAACGGAGACGACGACTCCCAGAAGAACGGACAGAAGAAAAAAGGTGAGTTGGTGCAGCGGCAGGCGGAGCGGAGAGGCTCGACGTCACGACCGAACGCTCATCAATAATTGACGTGTCCGGTGTAGATATTCAGCTCCAACACACACACACTTTGCAATAAAATGGCCACCATATGTGGGATTTTTTGACTTGAGGTAGAAAACATTCACTGGCTCCATCTTCAGGACGATAACGGCACCACTAGTGTTGGTACGAGTCTGTCAATGACGATCCTCTTTGATTTTCTGGCAAGCAACCTGGTATTAAGTCTAGAGGCCAACCAGCAAGACATGCACAACAACCATGAGATATACCTGTGATAGAGGCCTCATCAACAGCAGTAACACAACCGACAACAAACGACGGCACAAAGGCAAAGTTTGGTTGCATGAAAGAACCGTGTGTGCTCACTCTCTCGCTCACAAACATCGTTTCTGTTGACTCTCGACTGAGCTGCAAGTGAGCAGCCGAGGGAGGACAGTTTTGGTTTAGAGTCTGGTCTTCTGCCCTTCACCATGTGGTTACCCTCCGGAGAGCGACGGGTTCCCTGCAGGGGAACTTCCTGTCTCTCCCCCTCCGGTGCCACTTTCCCCTAAACTCTCTCCCGTCCTCCCTCTTCTCCTCCTTCCCTCACCCACTCAGTTGGAAGATAAATACAGAGCCACATCACTTAAAAATGGCTGTCGTTTCCTCTCTCCCGGTGCATGTGGTCTCTGTCACACACTCACCCACACACACAGACACACAGACGATGACGTAGACGGATCACTAACGCAGCCTGGTGGTCAGCAGGAGGTACTGCGCCTGACTTCCTGCTGTCTCATCATAAAGACACGTGTGATACATTTTGTCATAATAAGAGTTAAATATAAACCACGTTCATCAACAACTCAGTTTAAACTCTGCACACTAATATATTAACTATATATTCATAAGTAACATTCAGATCAGGTTTTGCATTCTCAAAAGGATTTAGGAGATTTTTTCAGACACGCTTGTTGAACTCAAAACTGAACTTTGAGTTGCTCCTCGCTAACCCTGTCGCCTCCAAACAGGAAACAAGCAGAAGTGGGTTCCTCTGATGATCGAGGTGAAGTCCGAGGGTCCCCGCGAGCGCTCGGCCTCCAGGAACAACAGTCGACAGAATGAAAACCCTCGCCTGCCTCCCAACGCCAGAAACGACCTCCGAGGTAAGCGGATGATGTCATCACCCTGCGTCAGCAGCGGGGACGGGGTTGTTTTGTTCTTGTTGTCCGCTGGGGCGACGTGCTCACACTCCCCTTCTCTCCCCTTCAGACTGGCACAGTCAGAAGTACGAGCGGGAGTGGCGCGACGACCACGACGAGGTGTCCAGTGTGAAGAGCGAGGGGGCGCCATTCCGCGGAGGCTTCAGAGGTCGTGGACGTGGTAGAGGAAGAGGCCGGGGGCGAGGAAGAGGCAGCGGGAGAAGTATGTTTATTATGTCACGGTCTTAAATTGATACCAACAGATGTTCGATACTAAAACATCAACTGTTCATGAGTTTCTCTTGTGCGGTCGTCAGCCTACTTTTTTATTCCCTAAAGACTCGAACGTCCCCACAATGCTTTGTATTTCTATCACCACAGGAACTTTCTTTAGTCCCAGTTCAGCTACTTTCCACAACAACAAATACACATTTCCCCACAGAGAGATAAATATAGACAAACCTTAAAATAAAAGAGCTATAAGCCCTTTAGCCTGATGGCCGTGTGCTTCTATATCACTGCTGGTGTGTTTGACACGATAAAACTTTATGCGTCAGTCGGGACCTGCAGACGTGCTGCTGAAGTGATGAGATCTTCATGTCTCTTCTCTGACTAAAATCAATGAGGAGAATCTTCACAACTCTGATCTCAGCATCGAAGCAGGAAGACCGAACTCTTGTGAAGGTTCACGCGGAGGTGCTGGACCACATCCTGTTAGTTCAAACCCCGAAGTCAGCTCGGTTGACGAATCTAGAAGAGAGAATAACTCCAACATGAAGGACGAAGGCCAGAATCCTGTCAACCTTCTATCAGACAAGCAGATCCGTCAGAACGTCTCCTCTGTAGAGGAGGAAATAATTCCTGTCATTCCACACCTGATTAATTCCCTCAATTGTAAACGATGAAGCTGTCAGCCTCTTGTCAGATGATCGTCTGGCAGGTCCGATGTTCTGGTGGGCTGCCTGCAGTGTGAGAGGTTCCACCTGGCAGCTACCAGAAGATCTGGTCCAAACGGTTGTCGGCTGATTCGAACCACTGTTGGAGTGGTGTTGTTCAAGCTGTGGCTGCTGTGCTGAACACTGGACCCCTCCGGTGTGGAGAAGACGGCCCGTCCTGTCCTCTGCAGGACCTCTGTTGACTAGTGTCGTGTAAAACTAAAACCTCCACCGCTGTGCGGTTTGAGTCCATCTGGTTTTAAATCTGTGGAACAAACTGATCTGCGTTTAGGTTCAGAGGAGATAAAACAAAGTTAGATTCATTTCTGTCCTCTTGGGAGAAAGTCGACTGAATCCAACATGTTGAACGGTCCGGTCTGCCAGAGGTGGATCATCGCGGGTCCCGAGCTGCTGCCGGGTGTTTGCGCCGCCTCGGCCTCGCAGACCACAGCGACCTTGAAAAAATGCAATAACAACGAGAGCGTGTTGAAATGAGGAAAAGGCCTCGGATCTGGCGAAAGAAGCTGGTTTCCACGAAGGCCTGTTTGTCTCGGCAGGATCCTCCTCCTCCTCTCCTCGCTGTTCTTCCTCCATGTTTCACTCTCCCCTCCTCTTCTCTCCTCTCACTCCACCATAAAGGAGACTTCTACCTTCCTGAATAAGGCTTGTTGTGATCCCCCCCACCTCACTGACTCCCTCTGTCCTCCCCAGGCCACTACGACTACCACTACGGCTACAAGTCCTACGACGTGAAGGATGGATCCTACGGGCAGAAGTTCGGCAACTCGATGACCTACTACTACGACAACATGAGCAGCAGCGACCTCTACTCGGTGGACCAGGGCCTCCTGAAGGACTACATCAAGAGGCAGATGTAAGTTTACAGACGACACACAGCAACTGAGTCTTTGGGTTCCGCTGCAGAAGTGATGAGATCTTCATGTCTCTTCTCTGACTAAACATGAATGGAGAGAACTTTTCACAACTCTGATCTCAGCGTCGAAGCAGAAGTTAGTTTGTCTTTGTGTCCGTCTGCCTCCATCACGAGGCTCGGAGGGGGGGCACAGACGACATCAAACAAACCTCGCGTTGACCTCGTTTCCCTTCCTCCTCTGCCTCCTCTAGTGAGTACTACTTCAGCCTGGACAACCTGGAGCGCGACTTCTTCCTGCGGAGGAAGATGGATCAGGAGGGCTTCCTGCCCATCGGACTGGTGGCCAGCTTCCACAGAGTGCAGGCCCTCACCACGGACGTCAACGTCATCATGGAGGTAAGTACAGAGAAGATGAAGAGCAGTCGATAACTGAGTTTAATGAATTAAACGTTCAATAATGTTAGTAACTGAGCGTTAGAGGTGGTGTCAGGCTGGTTGCACGTGGACCTGTTGCATCAGTCTGATGTAGCCGTGCTGCAGAAGTGATGAGATCTTCATGTCTCTTCTCTGACTAAAATCAATGAGGAGAATCTTCACAACTCTGATCTCAGCATGGAAGCAGGAAGACAGAACAAAGTAGCAGAGCACTGGGAGAGCGCAGCCCTCCATAACGCAGGCTAACTTCCCCCCCATCTCTCCCCCTCAGTCTCTGAAGGACAGCAAGGAGGTGGAAGTGATCGACATGAAGATCCGTCGGAAGGTGGAGCCGGAGAAGTGGCCTCTGCCGGGCCTCAACATGCCCAATCCCACCCACACCGACTTCTCCCAACTCATCAACTGCCCGGAGTTTGTCCCCAGACAGATCCTGGAGGAGCCCAGAGGTGAGCAGATGATCGGTTACAAGATGATCCTCGGTTACATTCCCATGATGCATCATCTTGTGTACAAATCTCTGGTGCTAGTAAACAAATCAAATGTGGTCTTCTCTCTGTCTGCTGCAGGGTCTCCCAGGTCCTCCACGCCCGTTCAGCACCTGCTCAAGAACGACTCGGACATCTCCAACCTCAAGACGATGCCCAAGGGCCTCTCCGCCAGCCTCCCCGACCTGGACTCCGAGTCCTGGATTGAGGTGAAGAAGAGGCCCAGACCTTCTCCAGCCAGACCAAAGGTCAGCGCAGAGAAGGTGAAATATCATGTTTCAGGACAGAGGCTGTGAGAGTCTCCAGTGTTCACATCCATCACATCCTAACACCACTGATGAACCAATCATCTCCCTGATTGATTGATGATCATCATCCATTCAGTTGCTTGAAATGGACCATGATGCTGCGTGGTCTGAAAATGAGGGAAGTTAGTGAGAAGAAGAAGAAGAAGAGTCCAAAAACGTTTTAATGTTTCTCTTTGACCTCCTGCAGGAAACAAGTTAGTCATCAGATATCAGGAAGTTTGATTCAGACAATCTTCCCTTATTATTGGAAGAAGTTTCTGCAGGGAGGAGAGACTTTTAATGGAAACAGTTTCAATACGTTACCGCGGAAACCCGACTTGATGTAGAACATTCAAACTTCATCTTCTTCTCAGCCTCTTCCACCATCTTTTTGATTTAACTTCAGTATTGAACATTTTTTGCACCTTTTTATTGTTTTTACTGTCAAATCAGTTTGTCTCATCTTCTTAAGTTGTCGCCTCAGCATCCATTCACCTTTGTCCATACCTTCACCTCCCCCCCCCCCCCCCTCCCTTGCGTCCTTCTCCCGTGGTGTTGGACTGATGCAGGCCCCCTCGTTGCAGCACAAAGACAAAGACGACTCAGTTCGCTCTCCGGCGCCCCAGTCTGGCTCCTCCCCCTCCCCCACCACCCCCGCTACTAAGGTGAATAAGGAATTGTGTTTAGAATTGCAAGTGTAGCTACATTCTTTTGAGAGCTGCCGCTCATATTTCGATATCTCTGTTCCTATGAATTCCCCTCCGATCAGGACGGAGCCGAGCAGGAGGAACCGGAGGAGCTCGACTTCATGTTCGACGAGGAGATGGAGCAGATCGACGGCAGGCGCAACACCTTCACCGACTGGTCCGACGAGGAGACGGACGGCGAGATCGACGACCACGACGTCAACAAGATCCTGATCGTGACGCAGACGCCGCCCTACCTGAGGAAGCACCCGGGGGGCGACCGCACGGGGCACCACACCTCCCGCTCCAAGCTGAGCACCGAGCTGGTCAAGGTGATCAACGACGGGCTCTTCTACTACGAGCAGGACCTGTGGGACGACACGTACGAGCCGGAGTACGCCCAGATCAAGGTGAGGGCGTCTGCTCGGTCGGGGGGGTTGAATGGAGGCTTGTGGGCCTGATGTGGTCGACTGAAGTAGAGAATTCACCCCTGATGTTCTCCTCAAGCCTGAACGTCTACATATAGTTTTTATTTTCTCCTAACTTTCACCAGCTTCACATGTGCGATGTCCCGCCAGCGGTGGTGACCGAACATTTGAACTGTTGCACAAGACAATGTGAACGTTTCCAGCCCTGATTTTAGCACCAGCGGCCCCCGAGCCAACACCAGTACACAGAACCAGCAGGACCATAAAAGGCGTCAATAAAAACTTTCAATTTCCTGTTTCCAAACGACCAGAATGTGAAAGGGAACCTAAAGCCGAGATAAAGTAAAAGGTTTCCAAAGACAGAGAAAACGTTTGTTACAAGTATTAAAACTCCCAGAACGTCTCCCTGTTGTCCGCCTCCTTCTGACAGCTTCCACGTTGTGTCCCCACCGTATTGGAGGTGGTTCTGTCCAAGGCCGGATGATGAGTAGATTTATTCTTCTTCAGTTGGAGCTGTTTCTGGATTTAGAAACACGGACAGAGAACCAACATTTTTGTTTTCACTGCTGCCCATTGTAGCATTGTTGACCTCCTTTTGTGGGACCTTCACGTGCTCGCCGGCACGCGTCCAGCGGCGTGTGGAACAGAGGAGCGCTTGTTTATAAATAAACCCCCCGCGCACACGGCCGCGTCCTAAGGGGTCGAACCGACGGGCTGCAGGGGGAAGATGGACGCTCGGAGATCGGAGGATACTTGGCGCAGCGGGGGGGCGAGTGTGAGTCTCACCTGACAATAATCTGCTGCCGGAGACTCGTTGTGTTGTTGTGACAAGTTGAGCTGCTGTTGTAGGAGGAGCAGCAGCGATTGGGCTGGTCGGAGCTCCGTCCTTGTGGAAGATTCAGGTGTGTGTGTGTTGACGCGAGCCGGCTGGTCAGTCGGCCAGTGTGGAGTCGGAACACTAAGAGACGTCGACATGAGGCTGAAAAGAGTGTTTCTGGCGGCCATGTTTTGTTGCTGCATCTCGATCTCCAGACTGCTGCAGATCAGGTCTGTTCACGACGGGCGTGGAAACGATTCCTCTCGTATTCCAGGTTTCTCTTGTTGTTGTTGTTTTTGGATCAGGTAGGTTGTGAGATCCGGTCGGGTCGTCCGTCCGTCCGTAAAACCTGGTGGAACATTGAGGGAGGAAGAACCTTCATGTTGACAGCTTGTGGAGTTTGTTCCTGTTGTTGGGATACTTCCATGAATTTGTCAGGAAATATTAAAGGGACATTTTGTAAAAAAAACATCAACAGTGATGATATCTTGTAATTGTTTGGATGTTAACAAAGGTTCCTGTCAGAGAAGGATGTTGTCCTGGGAGCAGGTCTGTGACCTCCGAAGGCTCCTCTAGTTCACAGTTACAGAAAGATTCATCACGATGTCAGAAGGGAAACAATTAGATCCACTAGATGGACCTTCATTAAAAAAAATCAGGAATGTTGCCAATATTTTTGGACATTTTTTCAAATTATGAGATTTTTAAAATTAATTCCCAAAGATATATTAGTCCATAAAATCAGGCATATTAATAATAATTTTCCTTTCTGCCAGTGAACCTCTGAAGGCTGACTGGTGGATAATTGTTTGTACGTAAATTCCTGTTCAATGAAATCATGGAGTTTTACATTTTTACATTAAGACGGTGACACGGAGCTGAAGGGGAACTTGAAGTGGTCCTGAGGAGACTCTGCCAGCTACAGTTAAATATTCCCGTATTCGACAGAACACCTGATTATGTCAATGAAATGTGCTGAACTAAACGTCTTGTCATCAACCAGCTGCCGACTCTTCATCAGCGTTGGAGGTTGTCGTTCCTCCTGTCATCATTATAACGTTGGATCTTTTATTTCACAGCAAGAGGTGGAGAACTTCAAGAAGGTCCACTTGATCACCCGCGAAGAGTTTGACTGCCTGACCCCCGAACCCCCCGTCGACCCCAACCAGGAAGTCCCCCCCGGCCCCCCACGGCCCCAGCAGAGTAAGAACATGAACTCATGAGTGTGTGGAGCACCTGTCGTCGGGTTTCTTACTGTCGACTCACTGTGTCTCGTCTCTCTCAGTCCCAACAGACGCTTTGGCGAACAAACTCTTCGGTGCCCCCGAGCCCTCCTCGATCGCACGATCGCTCCCAACAACTGTGCCTGACTCGCCTAACTACCGCAGTGCCCGGACGCCCCGCACGCCTCGCACCCCTCACCGGAAGGACGCCACCATGACGCCGCGCTTCTACCCGGTGGTGAAGGAAAGCCGGCCTGTTGACGCCAAGGTAAGACGAGATCTCACCGGGACTTATTGGATGATGACAAACATTCACTGCAAACCGCCTATAAACACGTCAATCTTCCCTTCAGACACCCAGGAAGAGGAAGACCCGACACAGTTCCAACCCGCCCATGGAGTGTCACGTTGGCTGGGTGATGGATTCCAGAGAGCATCGCTCCCGTACCGCCTCCGTCAGGTGAGACAAACACATTACTGCCACCAGCTGGAGGGAGCTGCCACCAGCTGCCACCAGCTGGAGGGATTATATTTCTTTATCAATCTTTGTGAGAATGTTGCCCCCGTATCTTGCTCTGACTAACTGTTCTCCACCTCTCTCCCTTGCAGCTCCACCGCCAGCCCATCGGAGGGCACCCCCGCCCTGGGTAACATCGGCTGCACGCCACAGTCCCTCCCCAAGTTCCAGCATCCATCCCACGAGCTGCTCAAGGAGAACGGCTTCACGCAACACGTTTACCACAAGTACCGCCGGCGCTGCCTGAACGGTGAACACTTCTTCTTTCTGATATCAAACGTCTCGACTATCTATTGAGGTTCCTTTAAATAACTTTATTTCTGTCCATTTGACTCCTTGCAGAGCGAAAGCGGCTCGGAATCGGCCAATCACAGGAGATGAACACACTGTTCCGCTTCTGGTCGTTCTTCCTGCGGGATCACTTCAACAGGAAGATGTACGAGGAGTTCAGACAGCTGGTGGTAGAAGACGGGAAGGAAGGATACAGGTGAGAGAGCAGATATTACTACTATACTTCATATAGTCCAGAGAGGAGACGCCTGTGGGGTGTAAAGAGCTTCAGTGTTTGTTGCTGTTTTAAAGACTCGTCCTTGTTTTCTTGTTGCAGGTACGGTCTGGAGTGCCTGTTCAGGTACTACAGCTACGGTCTAGAGAAGAAGTTCAGGCCAGACATCTTCAAGGACTTCCAGGAGGAGACCATGAAAGACTACGAAGCTGGTGAGAAAACCTGATACAACCAGTGTGCAAGATCAGACGAGGATGCGTATCTTCACTGCATCCTCACAAACCACGAGGTACCAACCTGGTCTAACATGCATGTCTCTGGTTCACAGGCCAGCTCTACGGACTGGAGAAGTTCTGGGCCTACCTTAAATACTCCAAAACCAAGACCTTGGAGATCGACCCCAAGCTGCAGGGATGCCTGAGCAAGTTTAAACGTCTGGAAGATTTCAGGATTGATGTAAGTAGAATGTTCTGGATGTTTGGTTGAACACAGGCAGGGTGATGGGGACCAAGAAGAAGAACCTTCAGGTGGTGGTTGCTACTGAGGATCTCAGATCATTTAGATCTGATAAGAATAAAGTTCATGATACTCAAATAAAGGTCACCCTCGGGGTCACCAGTGCACATCGGGTCAAACATGACCTTGACCCAGATTAACATTTTAAGCTCCTTGCATTTATAAATATTAACTCAAATGTACATTGTATAACACATTTATGAAAACATTCTTCACTATCACATTAATGTGTTCATCACTGTTGTTTCTGCTTCCAGCCGCCGATGGAGGAGGGACGCCGCAGGCGACACTCGTCCAGCGGAGACGGCCGGCGTCGTCACCCCTCTCTGCCCTCCAGCAAGCCCCACAGCTCAGGCCTCAGCCTCCTCGCCCCGCCCCCCGCCGCCCTGGGCCCCCCAGCCAAGGATGATGCCAAACCCCTCAGCACCCAGAAAGCCCCCGCCGCTGACCTCGCACCAGATGCCAAGACACTGAAGTAACTCCACGAACACGCCAGCCCACACGGATCAACACGGACACGTCTGCAAGTCGCCGGTTCTCCCCGCGCCACACGAGGGGGAGGAGGAGGAAGAGGAGGAGGGGGAGGAGGAGGAGGAGGAGGAGGAGGAGGAGGGGGCGTCCCACCTTTTCATTTGAGCATGAGAATACTTTGTTTCCTGCCCGTTACGATTGAGAAATCAGGAAGAGAAAGAACCAACATGGCGTGGTTTATGAATTTAAGTTTTTATTTTGAGAAAATATATTTTTCTGTCTAAATGAGGCAAAAGAACGGATGAGGTGATTTTTCTTTTCTTTACAAACCGTTGACGATCCCCGCCGGATGATTCCACGGGTTATTTAACTCTCCTGGATTTTTTTTTATTTTATTTTCCGTTCTGTTCTCATTTCACCCGCCTCCCCCCCCCTCCCCCGTCACTGGGACCTTCCTGTGATCGTCACTTTCCTGCTGGCTGAAAGGTATTTGATTCCTCGCCCAGATCTCAGATATATGATTATTATTTCTTCGACCTCGTGGCGGCATTGGAGAATAATTTGAACAAGCCTGAGCATCTGCTCGCAGCCCGCTGGGGGGTGCGCCGCCATCCAACCCGGACCAAAGTGGTTTGAACCGAGCGACTGACATTTCCATCCGCAGAGCCCCCGAGTTCTCTCAGCTGAGGGGCTGAAACACTTCAAATATTTGATTTACGTTACGGCTGGACATCGAGGGGGGGGCGGATATTAAAGAACCAAATGATTTAAAAGAGAAAAAAAGACTCAACCCCTCAGAATGGACACGATCATTGAAAGTTGCCTTATTTTAATGGTTTTACTGCTTCGAACTTTGTGCCCGCCAACTTGTAGTCGATTCAACAGCATTGAATCCAACATGTATCCAGTCGCCATTTCCAGCAGAGGCCACTAGGTGTCGCTGTGTCTGCCAAACTCTTCTCCCGCCCTACACACTCACCTTTCTCTGATCTGTCTTCCAAGTGTCACTCAGTCTGTTACAAGTCCTGTAAATTCTCCCCGTTTTTTTTTTTTTTGCAAGTTGTGGCTCTCTTGTGCAGAAACACGTCTTCATCCGGTAAATGCTTCGAGGGCGGAGTCCTCCTCCGTGACTTCCTCCTTCGGGCGCTTCCAGATTTTTTTTTTATTCCCACTCTTGTCAAATGAGCTGCATCTCTCCGTGCATCCATCCGTTTGACATCCATCCGTCAGTCGACCATCAGAGACACTACACGACTGGAATCATCAATCTGGATTACTTGAAGAACCGATGGTTATGAGGAGGGGCCGCCGCGCCCTCCCACAGGTGCTCTGGGTGACGACGCCAGCCGGGGACGGGCTCAGACATTTAGCGTCCGGCTTCGCTGTTAAACTGAAGTTTGTTCCGCTGGCCTGCAGCTCGACACGGCTGCTCGCCACCTCTTCCTGTTTCCACACACACACACACACACACACGAGATCCACACATCAGCACCGGGCAGGTGAACCTGATGTTGCAGCGTGAGCAAGCCGAACCCAGAACTCACTCAGCTTCGCTGTCTTGCCTCACTGTGGACAAACGAATCAAAGATTGTATTGTTTCAGTCGTCACTCTTCCTGCAGTCAACTGAACGCTAATAATCTCGTGTGGCCGAATTCAATCTTCATCCAACTCGATGATATCAAATAGATTTTTTTTTCTCCTTCAGCGATGTAAATGTGAATTTGACAGATGAAGAGAAATAATTACAGCTTCCCTGCTCCTTTTTGTTTTATTGTTTATAGAACAGATTATATATTTGCCTTACATGTGTATGTAACTTTTTTTTTTAATGGTCTCATTAATATCTTAATCTTCTTAATTTGAATTTGCAGTGTTTCTAGGATTGTTAGTAGGATTGGAGGCGGAGTTCTTGTCTGGCCCTTTAAACAGCTGCGCTTTTTAAGAAAACAGGAGCTCAGTTCATAAAACACAAAAGGGAAAGTTGACGTCAGGGAGTCGACAGGTAGCGAGTTCAAACAACAAATCTGTAAGCTCAACACTATTTCAAGGCGAAATCAGTCGCTTGTTTTCTTCTAGTCATCATGTTTGCTTCGATAGACGGCAGCCAACCGAAACCTGCGTCAGACTAATTCATTTCCAGCCTTCAGTTTTTATGCAAACCGTGTCTGCAAAACACGTAGAGATGATTTGATTTTTTTTTTTTTTTTTTTTAGAGTTTGAATTGCACATGAAGCTCATAAGATAACCTGTTTTTCATTTCAAGTTTTCGCTTCAGTGTGCTGAGCCACTCGCCGTCAGACAGCTCGGTCACGTACGATGACGATGTATTTAGAAAGAGTTTCGGGGGAAAGAGTTCAGCCTGTTGGACGCCTGTGCCTGCCTGTCTTCTTCTTGTTTTTTTGTTTGTTAATGTTCCCGCGGCGTGCAGGTGGACGTCACATTGTCCTGTCAGTGTTTCTGTTTTTCAGTTTCTTCCTCTGAATCCGGGAGTGTCGGGAACATGAGCAAAGCTGTTACAATGTGGTTTATCTTCAGGGAGGATCTGAGTAAGAAGCTTACAGCTGATGTTTAAGAGCTAAAATATATATATATATACCTTGTCTATATATATATATATATATATAGACAAGGTAAAGAAACTCCATGCATTTCCTAAAAATCAGCACGACGCTGGTGTGTGTGTGTGGCTGCAGACATGGCGGGCCGCCACTAGGGGGCCTTCTTCCTTGGACAGTCACATGATTCCTCCCCTCTAATGTGACACGGACATTTTGAGGATTTCTAGGCGGTGTGGGAGTTTCCAGCCTTCTCTATCAGCATGGAACTGCTGCTAGCTGTCCAAACAAACTCAATGGGGGGAGGGGGTTGCCACGCCCTCTGCTTATCAGTTCTACAAGGACGAGGCCCGATGGCGGCACACTGAATGATGGCGACCTGATAGGAGCGATGATGGAGATGGCGAAGGAGCGAGGAGCAGAAAATGCTATAAAAAAAAACAAACTGGGGTTTCGTGATGTCGCTCTGAGGAATATGGCTGGTTTATGATGTTTGGAGACTGAAAAAGGACAATTTCATAAAGCCATATGAATACAAAATAACTGTAAATGAACGGTTGGAATAGTTCATTACATTACAATATCTTAGGCTTGTCATGAGGAAAAAAACGTGAAAATGACAAAAGGAACAAAAAAAAATATATAAAACGGAAAAATGTAAAATACTTGAATGAGATCTTGTATTATAACATTTAATATTCATTATCTGCTTTGTAGGCTGATGTGATTCGCTATTAGTGTTATTTGTAATTTGTAGTAATTATGCTTTTCCTTAATAAAGAAAAAAAACACAAAACGGACAAAAAAAACCCTCAAAACTTCGGCTGTCGAGTGATTCTTTCCAGGAATAATGAAACTGTCCAAATCTTTCTTTTCTCAAATATTTTAATATTCAATCAAAACAGAATCTGTTTCTTCTTACAGTCAATTCTTCTTGTACAATCACTACTGAGGCTTTCTGTCGCATTCTAAGTCACATTCAACGATTGGTGTTGGCTTCTTCTCTGGTGTGGAAGACGGAGTCTCTTCTGCCCGAGCAGCAAGTGAACGCAGCATCGGGGTCCTAGAAATGCTGTTGTTTAACATATAACTTATAAACTGAACACTTGCTTTAAAGACCGCATCTAAAACTGACTTAAAGATTCATAAAAACAACCGTCCTAAAAGTAATTTTACAGAAGTTACAACGTGGGACGGGTGGACGTAATCGACAGATGTTCCATGGCCACCATGAAGACACATTGGTGATGATTAGCTTATTATTCAAGGATGATGAATATGTATGTCTCTTTCTTACAGTCGCTAACCAAAGCTTGTGACCAGACGTGAGCGTTGGAACGTTAATCGACCGGAGTTTCACCCTCCTCATCCTCAGGAAGTCAGCAGTTCATTCTTCTTCCAACAGGTGTGTTGACTTTCTGGTGAGATGTTGCCACCCTTTTACTTTGGACTGTGAAATGTGATGTGCTAGTTTGTTCAGATCGACTAAAGATTCTTCTTTCTAATATCTCGGTACAAGTGGAACGTAATGTGACTCGTATTTAGAAAGGTGATACCATCGGTACATGAAGGTGATTAGCTTCAAGAGAACTAAGGCGAACCTCTCCAAAGAAAATAAAACTGACACTGCGGCCTCATTAACACTTTCATGGGACGTGACCCTCAGTCTGCTCTAACACTCCGGTCACGGGAGGATGAAATCATGGAGGTAAACGGTTAAAAGGAAGTCGAGTGGGAGGCGACTTCACATCAACGGTGAAAGTAGTGGTCAAACTGCAGGTGTGCTAAAGTGCAGCAAACACGCGTCTATTAGACAGAAACTGATCAACAGGTTTTCTACAGTAAATTACGGAGATTGTCTGCACATTTCGATGCCGCTAATCTCAAATTTGGCGAGTCCTGAAGTCACGATAAAAGGTCAGGGGTCATCACTGGCCCTTCTTGGGTGCGTCGGGGATGCTGTCGTTCAGCGGCGTCAGGCTGGTGAGCAGGACGTGGCGCTCGTACTGCTTCGTCTGCCTGAATTTGGTGTCCGTGCTGTGGAGCCTGTCGAGCACACCGAAAACCCCGAAGCACTGGTTGAACCTGGAAGCAGGACGGACAAGTTGAGTTGGTCGACAAGCAAGAATGACATTCATGACAATAGTCTTCTACAAGCTCTCACAAAGGGAACCGGTTTGTTTCCGCTCACTTGAGGTGGTGGAAGTCGTGGAACTCGGGGGAGGGCAGGAAGGGGAGATGGTATCCACAGTGGGAGATGGTGGTGCTGACAAGAGCCAGGCAGTACCACATGCAGGTGGTGGACACGTGGGAGCCCAGGATCACCGGGCCGATCACCACCGGCAGCAGGTTGGAGAACTGACGGCAGAGAAGAAACATTCGTTTGTCCGATTGTCTTAGACAGTCCAAGTACAATGAGTCTGACAGTGGGAGGTCGCTGAGGCTCAAATCTAGACAAAGACAGGAAGGGTTGATTCACCATGTGCTCCAGTGGATGAGCGTAGGTGGCGACGATGCCGATGGGAGCGGTCCACTCATGGTGCTGCTTGTGGAAGCGCTTGTAGAGGCTGGGCTGGTGGAAGAGCCTGAGAGACAACAAGACGCAATGTAAACCGGGGTGGATCTGCATTAGCGAGGCCTTCGGTTACTTGATCCTCGGCTCGTCATGCCATGACATCAGTGCATGAATGTGCAGTCTACTGCTTGATTTATTCCGTAACAGGCGTTTCTCCCTGGAGATATTTGACGCTGTGTGACTGCATTTGCATGAACCTCCTTTCTACCCTCTTTGTTCCCGTCCCTACCTGTGTGAGTAGTAAAACATAACTTCCTCCAAGAGGGAGAAGAACGCCAGCTCCATCAGGGCCCAGTGGAAGGTGGGCAGCTCGGGGCCGCAGGGGTTTCCTCTCCAGTTCATCATGAAGTGGTAAATGGCCACCACGATGGGCCCGGAGATGAACAAGTGGTTCAGGATGACGGCCTTCAGCGCCTGGCGCAGCTTCGCTGGATCCACCTGGAGGTGGATGGAGAAGTTAGAGGAGGTAGATGATCAGGAAAGATGCAGACTGGCTGCACCTAGACACATGTGCTTGATGCAGCTGTCGCATGCTGGCATTGATAGGAGGAGTCGATGATGGGAACCAGTTCTGAACTGGAGCCGGTGCTCGATATCCCGAGTAGAAACAGTGTTTCCTGTGTTCACATGTTTCAATCAGTATTGGAAGTTGAGATGTTTCTCATTCATCTCGTTTGCTAAAATACATAGAAGCAGATAAAAAGCTTCCTGAATCAGGTTTTAAAAAAACTTTGTTTTTTGGAGTAAATAAGAGCCGACGCGACTTTTAAACTTTGAAATCTGGTTATAAACACAGACTTTGTGTGTGTGTGTGTGTGTGTGTGTGTGTGTGTGTGTGTAAGTGTAACAGTTCATGTGTGTGCACTTGAGACTAATACGTGGTTCGAGTGCACACACATGAACTGTTACACACTGACAGTAAAGGAGTGTTATGTGTCTACCACGTTCAAACGAGACCTCCGGTAATCTTTCACAATCTCGTTTTCCCGGCGAGCACGTGTCAACAGATGTTGTGTTGAAAACCCTCTGTACTGAACAGAGGCAGGAGTACGTGCCCTGCCTGTTTCGGACGGTTATTCTCGGTCACAGAGATTCGATATCTCAGAGAGGCTATTGAAATCCAAAATCAATCCCTTCATGAGACAGCAGATTGTTGCAGATGAGCTCGTAATCTGGGAAGTACATGATGTATTTTATGACTCATAAAACTTATTGACATCAGATTATCACTGTATATTCATGTTATGAAAATGTCCCATAAAGTTGATCAGCTTCCATAAAACATAGAAAGCTGATCGGATTATTGACGGATGGGATTATATGTTACAAACGTTAACTGATGTCTGTTTTTGGATTATGGAGACACACTGGAATTAACTGAAGATATTTCAACTCCATCAAGGAGCCTCTTGTACACTGTGTACCAGTTTATGATCAAAGACAATCAATAATGTGATTACATCTGAGATCAACCTCTGGCACAGGTTATCAGTCTTTATCTCTCCAGTGTGCAAACTCATCTGTTTATAAGTTCGAGGACTTTGGTCCCTGACGGGGAGGCATGTTTGTTCAGGCACAAGTGTGTTTACTTACACACACACACACACACACCAAAGCCCAGTATCTATTTCCTATCGTGAGATGTATTTGATGATTGCTCTCCTTACAGAGAGTTTGGGTTTAATAGTACCCACAGTAGTGGTAGTACTCATCGTGGTGGTATTACTGGTTGTAATATGAAAAATGATTCACTTTCATCTTCATCAAATGAAACAAACGAGTCAGTACAGGACATTCAGAGAAAAGATCAGTCAGACTGGAGCCTACCGGATTGTTCTTGTCCACTTGGATGCGGTAGCGAGTGATGAAGGACGGTTTACCGGTGGTGTCGACCAACATCAGCAGACCATTGGTCGTCCAAACCACCACTGAGGGAACCAACATCGTCCCTGTGGAGAAAAACGAGGCCGTTGTCAGACGGGGAAGATGTTTCGGCTCCTGAAGGGGGACGAAGGGTTCCAGCAACAAACAGCAGCTTTATGAGTTTAAGCCAAAAAAAGGGTTTGATGCCTTTATATCATTCGTTCATACAAGTCAAGACGGGAGCATTTTGTTCAGATCAGGAGCAGGAATCTCCCAAAATACATCATTACCAAGGTGTTGGAGTCAACCTTCCTCTTGTGCAGCCCCATAATGCAACACAAGACTGTTCGGCCGATTTCCGAACATGGTTTCAGTTGCAGATCAGCATTTAATAGGAGGACAGTCTCCTGGCCTTGACAGAGCTCTCTTAGCGTCTAGTTCCTCTGATGCAGGTTGTACTGATACAAACTAAGTCAGTGAAGCTGTGAGAAAGAGCTGGTTGTACTTGACAAAGACTGTTCTGTTATGAAGTGTGAAGGACGGTGTGTGTTGGTTGCAACATGTTTCTTACCAACGTAGAATAAAGCTTGATTGTGGCCGTCATACGCCAGGTAAAGTTTGGTCCACAAGTTCTGCCAGAAGTCTCCTGATGCTCCCCAGAACCTCTGAA
>CAAKHC010008389.1:0-11081 GCA_901007825.1 Macroramphosus scolopax | reverse complement strand
CCAACAGCCCCCCCCCCCTCCCCCCCCTCCCATCCTCTCCTTCATCAGGAATAAAAAAAAAAAACGAAACTCCTCAGCAGTTATCTTTGGAAGGTTTTTTGTTTTTTTCCGAGGAATAGTTTTGGTTAGCCAAAAAGAGCTGTCACGCCCAGCTCCTTTAAACTCCCAAATAAAATGGTCTGTTGTGCTCGTCCATGGTGCTCCTTTAGTTGTGGTCCCCCCCCGTAACTCACACACACACACACACACACACACACACACACACACACACACACACACACACACACACACACACACACACACACACACACACACACACACACACACACACACACCTTCCCTCCGGAGCTCCCCTCCTTCCTGACGAACGAAACACCAGCTGGTGGTCCAGCAGTGAACACAAACGCCTTAATTGTCGAGTCAACCATTTCCCAACCAAAATAGCCTTCAGGATGCAGCAATCAGGACTCGGAGGGAGGGAAAATAACAAAGTGAGCACCCGGGCCCAACAATAAATCATGTCATGTATTTATACCCACGAGCCACTTATTTAGCCTGACAATTGATGAGACACTGAACGACAATTTCTGGGGTTTTGCGACGTAAAGCTGGTCTTCAATTACGTCATCGGCAGGCCACTGTGTTCGGTTTATGATAGGGTTGCTGAACGGTTGCTGTTAGAGGCGGAGAGTCTCTTGTGAACTTAAAGATACACTTCAAATACAGGAACAAATCACCAATATTTATAAAACAAACTCGCAGAGCAGAGCGGCTTCTTTTTGTTGTTGACAGATTGGCACTCTGAGAGCACAGACCTCTGTTTTGTTAAGCTGATCAGACCTTTGTTTTGTTAAACTGATCTCCCCCAAAATGCAATAGTTTCTTCCTTGGCCTACGCTACAAGACTCCACCAAGTCTTGCCGAAAATCAGCTGGGTAGATTTTACGGAATCCTGCTGAAAGACGGGCAAACTCCTTAGCGGAGCTAATAATCTGGTTATCAAATTATCTGGAATCAAACAGTCCAGTTAGTGACTTAACTAAAGGCAAAGATATGATATCAAGATCATAAAATAATTTGAAATATCTTGAGCTTCACAGTGTAAATGCAAAGTTATTAGGAATATTGATACATTTCCGAGGTAGTTATATTTTCCAACCAGCCCTCCTGAGATTGGACATCATAGCAGGCTGCAGTAATAGTCTGAATAACGAGTTAATCTGCTTCGTCTCAGGGGACGACAGAACAACACAATCAGTCTGCTGCGGACGGCACGGCACTGCCACCAGCTATTAACTTCCATTTCTGTCCTCCACTGTTATTTTGACACTTGATCACATTGGAAATTAGCACAAAGAAGCAAGTATGAAGCACTTAACCTTCCATTTTTGTTCCCCCCTCACATTTCCACACCTCCGCGAATAATTTTCTTTCAAGCCTCTCAGGTGTTTGCCCTCCAGGGTGGATGGATTGAAATACCCAAACAAATAAAATCATGTGACCAAATGTGTCCAAATCCCAACCGGAGTATTAAAACGCAGATGGGTTCACATAACCTTTGATGCAATAATAATTCTTCAGTCGTTTCACCTCTTACCAGAAACAACTGTGTCTGTAGCCTTTTGAGCGCTAAAGCAACTCGTCGTTGATCATTCGGGTTAAATAAACTTTGACAGTCTGGGATGACTGTTGCTCCGTCAGTCTGATAGATGGAGTGAGCCAAGAATCCCTCTCTGTCCCCAAGTGAGAGCTCAGCTAATCTAGTTCTTATGGGGGTTTTATGGATTATGACTCTTGGGTAAACATTAAGAAATACCGTTTTTTATTGCATCCCGTCGACGGGTCGCTTCTAGCTTTACTGTATATGGCATTCCGCATATGTAAAGTTTGTGAGTAGCGAGCGAGATTTAGACTCTTCTGAGTGTCGGAGATATATAAACCCGAGCTGACAGCCCACAGCGTTCTCAAGAGACGCCGCGCTTCCAGCTGCTGCCCCGAGCCAAGGCCGTAGGTTAGAGAACACGAATTAGATCGTACATCACGTTCCCCGTGCTCGCCACATGTGTGCGTGTCTTCCTGAACGGAGTGCAAATAGCTCGGAAAAAAAGGTCAGTAAGAATCTGCATGGGATTTTTGCTCCGATGTTTTGGCTCCTTTTTGGGGGCCGAAGGGATTCAGGCTGCAGCCTCCTCAAGTGTGGTCAAGACCCATCTGACTCGATTAGAGCTTCTTTGTAAACCAGGCATGTCAGAGTCAAGCAGGAGTTCATTTTGCTGCAGGATACTGTACGTGCCAGTGCACTTACTCTGAAGGTCAGATGTGTTTTGGTTGGCATTGGCCAATAAACAGTCGAGCAGCCTCGCGGTTTACGACTGCTCTCCCAGCGAGGTCTCCTGTGATTGTAACCTAACCAGCCATGATACTGATTTAAGGTTTAGATTCTAATGTATTCTTTCCCAAACCTCATCACTCATGGCATGCAAATGTATTTTAATCCTAGATTCTGTCCCCGTTAACCATTCTGGGGATGACCGGCTACATTCTGTTCACTCTCACTTCCATCGGCTTCATCATTGACCAGAGGTACAGTGCTGGTGTCTGTTTATAATTTATTTCTGTGCAGTCGAGAGATGTTGAGGGAGTTTATGGAGAAGTGGGCGAGATGTTATTTATATCAGTGGCTGGGGGGGGTTGAAGCCCTTCAAGGGGGTCGCAAGTTAATATTTGCAAGATGGTGAAAAGATTGAAAAGTAGCATTAACTTCTCCTAATCTTGCGGATTGAGTAGGAGAGTTGTTCTCAAACATTATCACACCGAGAAGCCCGGAACTGACACACACATTGTTTTCCAGTGAACCCCATCGGATGATGTGTTTGTGTTCGGATGCTTTATTACAGAAAGTTAAAAAAAAGTCGTTGTCGTTATGGACGGAATTATAGTGGAGATAAACAATCTCCTTTTTGCGGGCGACCCCCTGAAACCCCCTCAAGGACCCCTGGTAAGCCCCTGACCCCATTTTGATGTGTGGTGACATGCGAATTAATAGATGTGTTAATCCACTGATTCCAAAGGTGTGGCCCCCTGGTGGCAGATAATCTGGGAGTAATGAACAAAATAGTATGAATTATATATTATGCAAACAAGTTTGAAAGTACTAGGAAACATTTATTATTTAACACATCATGTTGCCATTGTGTTGAATATTGTGACCTTTTATGTTTATTTTAGTTTTATAATTGAGGATGACGTCTTTCTATTTGTTCATTTACAAATAACGCTGACTGGATTATTAATTTGTGTGGACAAATCAAGCTCATCTTTCTATCGGCCAGCAGGGGGCGACTTCAGTGGTTGCAAACATGATTCCTATTGCATAGAAGACCCAACTTCAGACTTGATTTATTACCTCAACTAAACACTTTCCTAATTAGTTTATGATCTCAATCGTGAGTTTCAAGTCTTTTCCAACACAGCATGATGTCCATTTAGTCACTTATGATCAAATTTAGATGATAACCGCTGAACAAGAGGCTTCAAAGTCCACATGGGTGATGTCACGCCGGTCACACCCAGATGTTATATACAGTCTATGGATGTCACACTTCCTGTGTGCAGCAACACTTGCAAAAATAGCACATCTGTAGTCGATGTTGGTCGTATTAAAATCATTACCCGACTCCATGTATCTACCATAGAGAACTGGAACCGGCCTGCACGACTCTCCTCGGGTCAAATTTATTGAACTCAACTTGAGTCATCCTCTAACATCATCACTGCACCTCGGGGGGAGGCGAGGAGCGGGTATCAAACTGAACAGTCACTGAGGCTCAGTTCTGTGTCGTTGGTTCATATGTCCTCACTTGCAGGCCTGAAGCGTCTTTCTTGGAGATGATGCGCTGTGTCGTCATGGTGACATTGCAGCAGTTTGGCTACGTGAAGCCTCTGTTGTCATCGCTGGCCGTGCCCACAGAGGTAAGAAAACCCGCAGAATGTCTGATTGAAGCAATTCAACACACTATGGTTCATCAAAAGACAATCAGGCACCCCGTTGTTTAACATTATTTGGATGCATGAAAGAATATTTGACTTGACATTTATTGATTTTTATCTAGATTGATATTTTATAACTAGATGACTCGGTGTCGCCTGTATAGAATTTACAGGAACAAACTTCAATCTTCAAAATATAAAGTCATTTTTCTGGGAAACACGTAATTGAAAATTGTCTTGATTGTCTCGCACGTTTCCCTGTTTGTGTGTGCGTTGTCTGTGATTGTGAGTGTTGTGTGGTCTGTTTGGTTTGTGTGAAATCTGTACGAGCTGGGTGCTAAGTCCAGCCCCCTCGGCCCTGTGATCTATGAGTCCAGATGCGTCGCCCAATTGACCATAAAATTGGCGTGCCTTTCTGGCTCTGGCAGCCTGACTATAGATGCCGGCTGACCTCTCATTATTTGCACCCCCGCCCCCCCCTTTTCTTTCCCCTCTTTCTGCCCGCTGTTCGCCATCTCCACCAGTGTGAACGAGAGCAACGCTTCTGGAAGCAATTAGTGCCGTCTGCTGCTAACTAGAGGTGGCTGATGAGATTTGCACGTGAGCGCTGAGTCGCGGCTTTTATTGTCCTCTGACTCCACATCTGGGCCGCTCAGGTGTTCAAAAGTCAACTCGAGGCTTTTTCTACAATTCTCACCGCACAACTGAATGACTTGTAATTTTGAAAACACCGTGTCAAAAGGGAAGTGTGTGTCCAATCAGCTCTGCAGAGAGAAGAAAAAAAACCTTGATTTATGCTGCACATGCTGCACGGCTGTGTCACTTTGACAGCGCTGTGAGTTCCATACAGACGTTTCCTTAAGCGAATCATTAGGCCTCATTTCAAGTCGCAGTACATCAGGTTTAGCAGAATAAATGTCTCTCTTGCTTGCAGGTGGGGCTCATTGAAAATCTGCACCATTTACTTGCAATGGTTCCTGACATATTTGTGCCCTTTGTTCAGGAAGGGAAAAAAAAAATCCCACCCCCGAACTTTAAGGTACTTTAATAATATACGAGTCTGACGTGTGAGGTGAACGGGCAGCTCTTTGTTGCGGGGGGCGGGGGCGTGATTTTTTTGAAGTCGGGCCAATCAATTAAGACTCACTCGTAATGGAGGAGGGGAAATTCACATTTAATTGTATTCAGGCCCTGTGTAACTGTACAGTTGCGGAAAGAAAGAAAAGGGGGAGGTGGGGGTGGTTAGGCTACAAGAAAAGAAAAACTAGGTCGGTTTGTGGTCCTCCGAACCCAGCGGTGTGATATACTGCACCCTTAAAGCTCACAGTGGTATTTATTGTGGCTCTGGAGATTTCCCTCGTAAAAGCTGCAGGCTTGACCTGTAAACCGGCGCTGCCTCTTGCTTCCCGCCGCCCACTCGCCATGTCTGTGCAGCTCACAGGAAGGCCACAGTGCCCCAGACGCGAGGCTGGTCACCGACTGTGTGAACGGGCAGGGCAGGGGTGTGTGTGGTGGTGGTGGTGGTGGTGTGGGTGAAAAGATTTTAAGTGTACATTTCTAAGTTGTAGTTCGAAGAAGAAGAAAGTAAACCTGGATACCATGGATCATTTCCCCGGTCTACTTCTGGGGATTTCAAATCGGTTAACAACAAAGTAATATCACAACAACTTACATACAATCCTTCTCATTACTGTGTGTTGTTGCCCAACGCTGTAAAAAGATCATCAGAGCTTTGAACTTCTCCTCTTTGCTCTTCTGCTTCAGTATGACTAAAATATTCCTTATAATAAAGGAGTTCACAAAGTTTTATATTAGGTCTGAAATATGAGATCTAAGAAGTCATCGAAATTGTCCCCCTTTTCCATCCTTTCATCCCTTTACTGATCATAGGAGCTCTTTATGTGAAGCGTCGGTGGGAAAGATGAATGCCGGACGGCTGAAGAGAAGAGGTCAGAACAATATTATGAAGTTCATGTCAAACTCGGACGCTCGGCCTGGCAACAAAGCCGCCTTATCTTTGTTTCATCACCTGATTGTAAAAGCAACTACTGTTTCCTGCTGTTCCACCCACGGGCGGACTGATAAGACAGCGAGCGGCGAGAGGTCACTGTTTTCTGAGCGCTTTGTTTCCACCCACTAAATATCTCAGGTACGAGAGGTTTTGCAGCTTTTTTTTTGTCAAGCAGGAATGATGTGGTAGCAAGCAGCAGCCCTGAGATTAACAGGATTGTTTGCAGCTATGGAAACTCTGTGAGCATGACATCATGTGAGAGCTTGCAGGAATGGAAAGGAAAGGAAATCTCCTCCCAGGGAGAAAATGGAGGGATTTGCTGGGTAGGACTGTTTCGGTTGGTGTAAACAGCGGGGTGGTCGACGGTACACAGTGTGAAATATTAGCACTCAGTGTGCAGGGGATCTCGCCCGTCAAAGAGAAACCGCTCGGTTTATGTTGTCAAACCACTTGCCAGGTAAAGCTATGAAAATGTAACAGCAATTGGCCCTTTGAGAGTGTTGGAGCAGTATTTAGTTAGGCTACTTCTGTGGCCAACATTCACTTTCTCTTGAATTCGTCCTCCTATTTTTCGCTTTAATTCACCGTCGAAAAACAAGAGTCATCCGGTTTATGATGCAGCTTCGGAGCCAGCGTGTGAACCTCACTGAACCTGACGATAGCAGCTGTTTGCTTTTTTAAACTCGGATAAATTTCACAGGACTGTAACGACGAGTTCCAATGGAGAATGTAGAGAAAGGAGGGGTCCTACGCAGTACAGAGAAGTATGGAAGTCGATTAATTAACATACCGGTCTGGATAAGTTTGGAACAAGAGAAGGAAAATTATTGGCTTTCCGTGCTATTGCCTCGCCTCTTTTTCTAAAATGTTTACAACCGTGTGAGACGGCGGCGACCAGGGCAGGCTTGATGTCGTTGAATTTAAGCAAGGCAACACGTACAAGGGCGATAGCTCGATTTATGGTTCTGCATTGAATCTTCAATAGGGACCAGAGCTTGGATACAAGACCCAGGTTTGAAATGACGTTCAGGTTCTGTCTTGTCGGCTGAGCTGTGATGCTTCTAGGTTGTTTGTCTGAAAAACTAGGTCAAAATTATGGACCTAACTGACTTGTTCTGGGCAGGTTTGGACATCGAGTCAGTGTGACAATGTGTAGCAACGTATAGCATCATGTAGCATTGTGTGGAAATATGTAGCATTGAGTAACAACTTATAGGAACTTGAAGCAACGTATAACAACGTGTAGCAACATGTAGCATTGTATAGCAGCGTGTAACATCGTGTAGTGACGTGTAGCATCTTATAGGAACGTGTTGAATCGTATAGCAACGTGTAGCAACGTGTAGCAGTGTGTAGCATCGTGTAGCAACGTGCAGGAACTTGTAGGAACTTGAAGCAACGTGTAGCAACAAGTAGCGAAGTGTAGCATCTTATAGGAACGTGTTGAATCGTATAGGAACGTGTAGCAGTGTGTAGCAACGTGTAACAACGTGTAGGTTTATAGTTTTAAATATAAATAGGTCTGTTTTACTGTAAAATCTTTCAGAGTTGTCATGAATGAAGTCAGTGCGGGCTGTCAGCACACTCAACTCACTTTATTAATCTCCCTTTTCCCTGTCACGCTCTTCATCCTACTGGCTAACAATCACTCATCTGATACTGTGGTAAAAATGAAATCCTCCATTTTTCATGATTCAACTTCAGGCTACAGCCACTCGCTTGGCGTGAGCTGGAAAATGTCTCCTGCTGCCAGGACTTGTGCTCAGTATGGGGTCAAAAGCTTGGACCGACATCAGATCTGTGGTTGCAAAAATTGGGAAACCTTTCATATATTCTACTTTTAATGCGTCGTGCTCAGAAGATGGAGCAGCTCGTTTGTTCCTCATGATTTGGACGTTGATGATCTCACTGCTGATTGTCGCAGGACTTTGTGTTGAAGGTTGAATATGAGAAAGATTGTGAAGACAAAGAAAAGTATTGGATAAACGTGCCAGGCAAATGATTTCCACGTATCATTTAATAACAGAAAGACACTTTATGAGGCCAGAATCCAAAAGCAACCATGTGCAGTGACACTGGTGCAGTGTATTGAAGAGGATACTTTCACAATAAAAGTACACCACATTTTTATTGAGTTTAAAGACCCGCCTTCAAGCTAGTCGCCCTGTTGTCATGGAAATAGGCCAAAAGAGGGGCTGAAAGGGGCGATTAGGGGGCCCCTCCTGTGAAAGTCACCTGGTGATTTGGCCCAAGTTCCTAGGATGGAAAATTGCCTCCATTTTTTTTTGGAGCTTGATTTTTAGATCTCTTGCTGCAAGTCATATCCTAACACCACATCTTTAGGCCCACTACATACTTCCTGAGTCATGCTTCACAAACCTCACACACACGTACACACACACTGCTCTTACGTAGTTTCAGATGACAAACATGCCCATTTCAACAAATTTCCCGGAGTTACGGAATATGTGGGCCTGTGGTATCCACGATCAAATCACTTCCTCTCCCGGCATCCTTACGAAACACCAGGCATCAGATGTTCTAAGGCAAGGAGAACAAAAATAACATTCTAACCTGTAAAGAGGTTTTAACAAAGTAACTATGCAGATTTTCCTACATGCACAATAATCTCCATAATAATTGCACACAGCAGCAGAGGAGATGGTGTGTCCATCATATCTGAGGCCTCAAGGCACCTGGCTTGACCGCTCAAGTCCCGGGTTTCCCTGCCCTGATCTCGACAGTCACATCCTGCCTGGAGAATCTGTTCTACCTTAACGTACAAGTCTTTCAAGGGCTCTGACTTCAGGGCATCTTCAAACGTTGTATTCTCTCTTTGGAGCATTTAAGTTGAGGGATTTCTTCCTCTCAGAGATATTGAGCTTCCTCTCAGGAAATACTTAAGTCGAGCTGCTCTATTTCTTTTTTGCACAACCTCTCTTTGTTGCTTCACGACTCTTCTTTCTCAGTGTTACCCTTTCCAACTAAATCCTTGAAATTCCTAGTTTACTGGCTTTGCTGCCGTGCCAGCACCTTCGGAACAGGCTGTTTTTTCTTCTTCAGAATGTCACAAATGTGTCAGGAACACAGAAATGGCTCCAAAAAAAGCTCTACGGTAGGAATGTGCAAGGGAGTAATATTTTATGAATATCAGTGGGTGGATGGAAGGTTTGGGGGGGAAACCAGAGGCTCATTCATCTTCTCTCAGGAATCCCATTGAACGAATTCACAGAGGACCCAGACATCCACTCTTTGTTCCATGAAAATACAAACAGGGGTTTACTCTCATCTCCTCTCTTCCAGGAGCACCTGAGCGATGGAGCAAACGCTTCCCAAATATTCAATTAGGTGGAACAAAGTTGTGGTTTGCTGCCCAACTTTTATCAAGTAGGCGTTTTAAGCAACTGAAAAAACAGGAGAAACCCTGTGATTGACAGGTGACCTGTCGAGGGCATTATCCCGCCTCCCACCCAATGTCAGCCAGCTCCAGCTGGCGGCGACCCGGTATAGGACAGGCTGCACAGGAAATGACTCCAGCCAAACTTCAAGCTAGCTAAAAGTAGGATTATACCGCTGAAATGCCAAAACGATTTGGGAGTTGGCTTAATTCTATAAACTGATATCTGCATACGAATGCAGAAATCTATTTGGAAGGATCAACATTTGGGGCGAATGTGGTTTCTGTTTGTATTCCGAGAAGAAAAGAACTTCCTGAATCAGTTTCAAATTTAAAGCTCTTTTGTGTTTCAGATGAATAGAACCTTAAATTTTTAAGCAAGACTCTTACTTTGAAACATTTCCAGTACCTCCAAGTCTCTCTACACCTAAATTAGTGTTTCCTTAACCTCCTGGAGCTCGTGGCCCTCATCCAGCATGTTTCCATCCAACCCGTGTTCACCACAGCTGGCTGCAGTCGGTGTAGCTTGGAGCTCTGTGCACCAGGTTGGCGAAGGCTGACGGCTCCTGAAGCGATCTTTGTTTTTAAAGCACCTAAATGTATTTAATATAGACTAGTGAGAGCGTGTTCTCCTCGACTTAATGGAAACGATTAATTGGTTTTAAAGGAACCCGAGAGCCTTCCTGGATTATGTATCCCTCTGCGTTTGCTCCCTCATTTGAAGATGTAGTCAGGGGCCGTGCTCTCTCTCCTCCTTCTATCCCTTCTGTCTGGACTTGTGACCCCACTTCCCTGCCTGGCAAATTTCCGTAGTTCTCTTCAGCGGCGGTGCGGCCACCCAGGGAACTGTGGCTCTCTTACGGAGTTGGTGCCGAGCTGCAGGGTTTCGAAAGTCGATCGCCCTAATATGAGGTCACTCCGGAGGATTTGTCTTGTGTTTTCAATGAGGCGTGATGGTCGTCATTGAACTTGCATGTGACCCACCAGAAGACACATGGTGAACGAGTACAAATACCACATGTGAAATGGCGAAAACCCCCAAACAGCTATACATCATCCTAAATTGGCAAATCATCAAAACGATTGTTTTTGCTGCACTTGCCGTTTCATATGTGTTTTGTCTGGCTGCACTATGTGTGTGTGAGTGTGTTTGTGTATGTGTGTGTGAGTGTGTGTTTGTGTGTGTGCGTATGTGTGTGGGAGTGTGACGGCAATAATTCTCATTCCCAGCGCAGGCACTACACCAACCCTCTGGTGGGATGTTAACCTGCTCACCGTATCCTTCCTGAGCAGGAGCCTGTATATCTCCTCATAATGAACAGGACAGGAAGTGTGTGTGTGTGTACCAGGTATTCCTGACATTGTGGGGACATAAATCCATTTACACAGTCACATGTTGGGGACTCGGCCTCCCTAATGGAACGAAAAGCAAGTAAATGATTACATTTTAATTGGAAGACTTATTTTGAGGTCCAGTTAATTTGAAGTTTAGGCCAGTAGTGGTTCTGATTATCGGTGTAAGTCAATGTAATGTCCTCTGAAGTGATGGAAACATGACTGAGTGAGTGTGTGAGTAGGGGTACAGATGTTCCTTTGCAGGTGTATTTATGCAGCGATGTGTGTGTGAAGCTGTCTGTTTGAATCTGATGTGTGTGTTTCTGGTGCACCTGTGTGTGTGTGTGT